>JAYEPQ010000019.1:10513385-10543385 GCA_036321105.1 Dracaena cambodiana | reverse complement strand
TATCGAAGCGGACGGCCACGTACGGCTACCGTTCGAGGGCTGTCGCAGACCCTCATGTGTGCCTCCCCCGCCGCATCAAGTGTACGGAGAAGAGCGGCCTGGAGCATCCGACGACATTGGTTTCCAAAGGAATCTGGTTTACTGCACAGGCAAAGCGACAATGCACCGAGGTGGACGCTGCCGCTGGTGCGAACCAGTGAAGGGAAAGCAGCGCCAGCGGTTGGCTGCACGAAGGCAGGGGACCTGCTGGGACATGCTGAACTGAAACCACTCACATGCCGACACGGAAGCTGCCCTGCGAGGCCCGAATGCTCGTGGCGGCCGTGCCCAAGCGGATGGCTCGGGCAGCAACTCACAACGGGACATCGGTGTGCACGCAACATAGCTCCGCCGAGCACAGGAAATCCAAGAGAGCCAGCTCGACCTGGGGGTCTGGCCTCCCTAGGCCACCCCACAGGCTCCACTGCGAAAATAGCCAAGAGAAAGGGGCCAAACCGGCTTCCCTAGTGCCGAAAGCCAAGCAAATAGGGCCGAACCGGCCTCCCGAGCATGTAAAAACCAACAAAAACAAGCAAAATAGGCCGAAACAGCCTCCCGAGAACCTAAAAGCCAACAAAAACGAGAAAATGGGCCAAACCAGCCTCTCGAGCACCATAAAGCCGATAAAATCGAGCAGAACGGGCCAAACCAGCCTGCCGAGCCTCCGCCGCACATGGCCGGAACTCTGGCGATGGCCGGCAGGGCGGAACCGGCCACTCGGGCACCTTAAGGCCGACATAAACGAGCAAAACGGGCCAAACTGGCCTGCCCAGGCCTCCGTCGGACATGGCCGGAACTCCGACGATGGCCGTCGGCGGCGGCGGCTGGACAGCCGCCCCGCGTGGCACACTGCGTGGCGGGGTGGGCCGCCCACCCGAGCCAAAGGGTCCTACTCCGCACACTGCATGGCTTGCCCCAGCCATGCCAAGGTGGTGTCGGAACTCCGGCGATGGCCGGCGGGACGGAACTGGCTTCCGGAGCACCTTAAAACTGACTCAAGTCTCTCTACTAGCTCACTTTTTTCAAAAGAGGCTGGGCAACCTCAGAGTGGAAAAGTGGCTATTCCTGAGGATGGACCCTCAAGACCTGAGCGTCCTAGGCGCACGGGGGGTGTTCCGCCCGCACGGTGTGGCCATTTTCCCTCAGAATTGTTGTTCTAGCCGTGCCACTCGGCCCGAGCAGCCATGGCACTCCGCCAGAACTGTGATGCCCACACCAAACAGCCCAGGAGCCCGGCCAGAGGGGTGTGGTAACCGTTCTGGCTGGGCCGGGAGCCCCGAATCAGCCCGTCGCACTAACGGAAACCGCACGGAACGGTACAGGGGCTGTCCCGGCCGTGCCCGCCGCCACGAACTGGACTATCGGTCAGCCCGAGCTTGCACAAGAGGGAGCGAGGGCAGTTCTGGCCATGCCATCCTCTTGGAACCCGACCGTCAGTCCGCCCGGACCCGCATGGCACGGTGCGCGGGCAGCCCCGGCTGTGCCATCTACACCAAAAGCGGACCATCCGTCCGCTAGAAGCTGCACGGCATGGTGCACGGGCCACCACGGCCGTGCCATCCCCCTCGAACCGGACCGTCCGTCCGACCGAACCCGCACGGCACGGTATGTGGGCCACCCCGGCCGTGCCATCCGCCTCGAACCGGACCGTCCGTCCGCCTGAACCAGCACGGCACGGTGCGCTGACCGCCCCGGGCATGCCATCCGCCTCGAACTGGACCGTCCGTTCGCCCGAACCCGCACTGCACGGTCATCCATCCCGAATCGAACGTCTGTCCGCCCAAACCCACACGGTGTTTGGGCAGCCCCTGCCGCACTGAACCGGACCATCCGTCCGCCCGAACCCGCACTGCACGGTGCGCGGGCAGTCCCGGTTACCACGAAGAGGTCCGTCCGTCCGCCCGAACGCGCACGGCTCGGTGCGCTGGCAGTCCCGGTAGCCTCGAACAGGCCTGTCCGTCCACCCGAACCCGCAAGGCACGGTGCTCGGGCAGTCCCGACCGCCCCGAACCGGACCGTCCGTCCGCCCGACCCCCCCACATCGCACAGTGCGCTGGCAGTCCCGGCCGCTCCGAACAGGTCCGTCCTCCACCCGAACAAGGACGGCATGGTGCGCAGGCAGTCCTGAGCGTCCCGAACCGGTCCATCCGTCCGCTCGAACCCGCAAGGCATGGTGCGCGGGCCGCCCCATCCGCCCCGAACCGGACCGTCCGCAGTGGACCGTCCGTCCGCCCTAACCCGCACTACACAGCGCGAGGACAGTCCTGGCCGTGACATCCGCCCCGAACCGGACTGTCCGTCCGCTCGAACCCGCACGGCACGTTGCACAGGCAGTCCCGGCCGCACGAACAGGTCCGTCCGTCCGTCTGCCCTAACGGGCACAGCATTGTTCGCGGGCAGTCCCGACCGCCTCGAACCGAACATCCGTCCACCCGAACCCCCACGGCTCGGTGCATGGGCGGTCCCGGCCGTGCCATACACCCCGAACCTAGCTGTCCGTCCGTCGGAAGCCGTACAGCAAGGTACGCGGGAATGGCCATCGGCCCCGAACTGAACGATCCGTATGCCCGAACGAGCACGGCACGGTGCGCGGGCATGGCCATCCGCCCCGAACCGAACCGTCCGTCTGCCTGAACGAGCACGGCACGGTGCGCAGGTCGTCCCAGCCACCACGAATAGGACCGTCTGTCTACCCGAATGCGCACGGCATGGTGCGCAGGTAGTCCCGACCGCCCAGTACCGGTCCGTTCGTCCACCCGATCACGCACGGCACGAAGCGCGGGTAGTCCCGGCCGCCCTGAATAGGTTTGTTTGTACGAACCAGCACGGCACGAGGCCGTCCTGGCCGCACCGAACCAGACTGTCCGTTCGCCCGAACCCGCACATCATGGTGCGCAGGCAGTCCCGAACTGGACTCCGATGCCCCGAACCAGTCAGTCCCGTCCGCCAAAACCCACATGGCATGATCCGCGGGCAGTCCCTGCCGCCCCGAACAGGTCCGTCCGTCCGCTTGTACGTGCACGCCACAATGTGCGGGCAGTCCCGACCACCACGAACCGAACCGTCCGTCCGCCCGAACCCACACGGTATGGTGTGCGGGCAGTCCCGGTCGTGCCATCCACCCCAAACTGGTCTGTCCGTCCGCCCGAACACGCGCAGCACGGTGCGCCAGCAGTTCCGGCCGCACCGACATGAACAGTTCGTTCGCCCAACGCCGCACGACATGGTGCTCGGGTAGCCTCGGCCGCACCGAACCGGTCCGCCCGAAAACGCATGGCACGGAGCTTGTGCAGTCCCGGCCGCCCCGAACAGGACCGTCCATCCGCCCGAACTCGCAATGCGCGATACGGGGGGGTCCCGCACCGTCCGTCCGGCCGAATGCGCACGGCATGGTGCGCGTGCAGTCACGGCCGCCTCGAACATGTTCGTCCGTTCGCCTGAACACGCAAGTCACCATGAGCGGGCAGTGCCTTCTGCTCCGAACAGGTCCGTCTGTCCGCCCAAACCTGCACAGCATGGTGCGCGGGCAGTCCCGGGAGCCCTGAGCAGGTCCGTTCATCCGTCCGGACCTGCACGGTAGTCCCCGGCGCCCCGAACCAGTCTGTCCGTCTGCACAAACCCACACAGCGCGGTGCGCGGGCAGTCCCGACCGCCCCAAATAGGCCGTCCGTCTGACCGAATGCGCACGACACGGTGCGCGGGTAGTCCCGGCAGCCCTGAACAGGACCGTCCATCCGCCCGAACCTGCACTTCACGGTGCGCAGGCAGTCCCGACAACCCCGAACCAGACCGTCTGTCCGACCAAACGTGCACGGCATGGTGCGCCAGCAGTCCCGGCCGCCCCAAATAGGTCTGTCTGTCCCACTGAACGCGCACGGTGCGCGGGCAGTCCCGGCCACCCCGAACTGGTCCTTACGTCTGTACGCACAACATGCAAGGCACAGTGCACGGGCTGTCCAGGCCACCCCGAACCGGTCCGTCTGTTATCTCAAACGCGCACGTCACGATGCGCCGGCTGTCCCAGCAGCCCTTAACCGGACCGTCCGTCCACCTGAACGCTCAAGGCACTAGTGCGTAGATAGTCCCGGACGCCCCGAACAGGACCGTCCTTCCCCCCGAACCCGCATAACACAATGCGCGGGCAGTCCTGGCCGCCCCGAACCGGACCGTCCATCCGCCCGAACCCGCACGTCATGGTGCGCGGGTTGTCCCGAACTGGACACTAACGCCCCGAACCGTCAGTCAGTTTGCACGAACCCACACGGCATGATGCGCTGGTAGTCCCGTCCGCCCAAGCCCGCATGGCATGGTGCGCGGGCAGTCCCTCCCCAAACAAGTCCGTCCGTCCGCTCGAACGCGCACGGCACAGTGCGCGTGTAGTCCCGACTGCCCCGAATCGGACCGTCCGTCCGACCGAACCCGCACGGCACCGTGCCCGGGAAGTCCCGGCCAGACCATCCGCCCCGAACCAGTTCGTCCGTCCACCCGAACACGCACAGCTGTTCACCATGAAAGTTGCACGCTCTGTATATCGAAGTATTTTCAATAAAAGGGTTACAATCGAACGGTTTCCCATTTATAGAAAATGAGGAAGATAGCTTTTCCTCTTTGTTTAAGGCTGGGTTTCTAGGTAGATATGGAGGACGATCCTGCTCTTCGTTGACACTCCGTACAATTTCTTTCAGTTGGCTAAAAGGAAAAGAAAATGGGCTCTTTACTCTTGATTACAAGGGGTAACTTTTTGTAGAAGCGTCCGTCTCTGTCTGTGTGCCGCTTGTGTGTCTTTCGCTCCCCGCCTTTTATAGGGGGATTGGGGTAACGTCCCGCCATATTTTGCTCGACCGTTAGCTCCCACTACTTAAGAAGTGTCGCCATATTCGTTGGGTAGTTATTCCCACGATCGAAGTAACGTCGCTGCATTCGTTTGGCAGTTAGTCCCACGATCCGAGGTGGCAATTCTTCTGTTCGGGTCAGGTGATTTTGTATTAAACCCCCACCTGAAAGCTATGGGTAGTGTCGCGAATCTTAGCTTTAAGACTCACAAACCTGTTCCATCACCTGGCTCGCGGACCTCAGTTTCTTAGATTCGCGGACCTCATTTTCTTAGATTCGCGGACCTCATTTTCTTAGATTCGCGGATCAGATGAGTTGTGGGCTTCTGTCTCTAAATTCGTGGTGTGCTTTGCTTTTCCAGAATTTTTCGCCGACAAAACCCCCTCCAAAGTTTCCAAAACTTTCATGATTCTTTGAAGAGTTTCGGAATACTTTGGATATAATATTCTGTATTAGAACTTCCGTTGCGTTTGTTTGAAGTTTGTAACTCTGTATTAGCGCCACTACTGCTTCTTGCCCTTGAAGGGACACGTCTCTGTATTAGGGGCTCGACTTCTTCATCTTTGAGTAGGAGACGACTCTGTATTAGGGTCGCGAACTCCTGTTTTAGAAGGAACACGTCTCTGTATTAGGGGCGCGAGCTTTCCATCTTTGACTAGAAGACGACTTTGTATTAGGGTCGCGGACTATCTTCGGAAGGAACACGTCTCTGTATTAGGGGCGCGAGCCTCGCAAATTCTCACTTCGGAAGGAACACGTCTCTGTATTAGGGGCGCGAGCCTTCATCTTTTGGCATAGAAAATGACTCTGTATTAGGGTCACAAATTATTTTCGGAAGGAATACGTCTCTGTATTAGGGGCGCAAGCCTTCATCTTTTGAATAGAAAACGACCATGTATTAGGGTCGCAGATTCTTACTTTGGAAAGAACACGTCTCTGTATTAGGGGCACGAGCCTTCAATTTTTTTGAGAAGAAAGCGGGTCTGTATTATGGTCGCGAGCTTCGCTTTTTGAGGAGAAACCGACTCTGTATTAGGGTCGCGAACTTTTACGGGAAGGCTGGCAGGCGGTTGCTTTTCCATGGTGTCAGATTCGAGGCATTTTTCTAAGCCGCATTAAATTAAAAGGTAACCATGCGATTCCAGCCGGATATCACGTCTGTTCAGAGATCCTGGCAGTCAAATCACTGGCTATATAACCTCCACTTTACGAGAGAGGCTACCCTTATCTCAAGAAATTTAAAATCTGAGTTCTTCGTTAGAGCTGCTCAGACTTCTCGTCTTCAATCTCCCATAGCTTCTGATTCGATGGGTTTTCTCAATCTGTAAAAGATACCGAAGAAAGCTTCTTCCTCTGATGCTGCTGCCAGTGGTCGTCAAGATTCTCGAGCAACTTCTAGTTCGATCGTGGTTCGGCAGGAACCCTTGATTGGAGGTAATAAAGAAAACTTTTCGAAAGGCAGTCCCTTTCTTATCTTTTTTTCTTTACCTTGAATCTGACTGTCTTTTGCAGTCGACTATGCCTTGAATCCTTAGCCTAAAGACTATTATTTCGGATACTCTGATGGTTATGATGGGCAGAAAGAGTTCAGATTTGGTCATGTCTTTCCACACTGTACAACATTAGACAGCCAAGAGAGAGAAGATAAGATTCTCCACCCTTCTCGCTCAACATTGCGAGAGCTGATGACCAATGTATCTTTTGAAGGAGACAATCGGTCTCCGTTGCTCAAACCTGTCTTTTTGTTCGGGGACCATATTTCAATGCCCGATAGTGGTTTGGAAGATGGCGATTACAAGTGGCTTCGCCAAGTTGAAGGTCGCCACTTGTTTCTCCCCAATATGGAGAGATCTTATCCATTCATATTCTTTCAGTCCCTTTCTGTGCCCAGGCGAATGAACTGTCACATAAACAGGCCACAAGACGGTATCCTGTTGGAGAGCTTCAATGCTCAAGGTGCTTTTCCTCGTGGTACTGGGAAGAGCTTTCGCGGATTACTGCCGGGATTGCTTAAACACGATCTCCCAGAGGCGAGGTTCCTATCATCGCGCAGACTTTCCTGCACTGTTTTACCAATGCACAAGGAGAGTTTCCTATTCAGGATTTTCGTCCCCCTAGATGGGTTCATTGCTCTACAAAAGGAGAGTGGGCAGTCTTGACTGACTTCTTCTTGAAAACCTTCAGGGATCAGCTTCATTATGCGGGGCTATATCGTGCTATCAGGGCTGTTCAGCACGGTATTCCTGCTAGTAGATTTCATTTTTTTGCTTTACTGGAGTTGTACAATTCTGATACTTGTACAGTTTTTAGCCCTCGTGGCGAAATGGGTTTTGCCCTTCATGAAATGTATGAAATTTTGGGCTTACCCATGGGAGACATCCCGTATGAAGAGTATGTCCCTACCGGGGAAGAACCCCATCAGTTGAAGATCCGGGACCCTTTAATTTATAATACATATTGGGAACTGCTCTGCCAGTACCATATTTGCACCCACACATCTGGCACCCGTAGTTTGAAGCCAAAGAAGTGGCTGCAGTATCTTCTGCCCAATTTTTCTAAGGGTAATCTTAACTTTACTCGCCTTCCTCCAGTTTCTGAAAAGGAAGTTGAGAGAAGAATCGTCAGTTTCGGGACGGATGCTTATGTCGCTGAATCTGACGATGATGTCTTCAAGGCTGGAATGTCTTTTGAAAGCTTTCACTATCAGGCCCTCTAGCCTTTGTCTGATCCTGCCTTCTTGGCGGGCTTTTTGATGGTATGGCCGAAAAAGTGTGTTATTCCTTCGCAAGATAATATACCCATTAGAGCCGTATACCCAGCCGTCCTACTAGGATTTGGTAGGTGGCTAAGTTTGTTGCCTGCGATGGTTTGCAACATCCAGAGCGAACTGAGAAGATTATCCGACAAATTCTGCCAGGTGAAAAAGGAGCAAAGGAAGAAAGGAGATCCGGTCATTAAGACTCCCAATCCGCGTGTAGAACTCCCTTATACTTATTTAATGGCTTGGCTGGTTCTACACTGCCCTACTTTGATGAGTCCTGCAGACTCGCAGATTGACTTAAGTGCTCCCAAAGTTCAGCACTATGAGAGGTCGCAGTGGAAGGGAGGCTACATGGCCGCGATCCGCAAAACCCTTTGTCATTTCTCAACTTTTGAGTTGTTCAGATATTTCCCATAATTCCTGAATGCTGGATGTGGGGAAGAATTCGCGGACACTGCTGGCGCTGATAAATTAACCATCCTATCCTCGGGATGTTTCTGGTGGTTGATAAACATCCGCCCAGGATATTTGGTTCTTCGTTTGGGGAACATTTGCTATATAGAACCTTACTACCCAAGTCGCTTTGCCTGACAGTTTGGGTATGATCAGCTTTACGTTGGCAACCCCAATAAAGAATTGAGCTTTGTTGGGAATGTTCTTGAGGGGGCTCGAGCTTGGTTTCACTTCGTCGCAGGTGGAACTCAAGCCAAATTTGATCTTCCGCTCAAAACTCTAAATTCGAGTATGAGCTTCTGCTTTTGTAAATGGTTTGCGGATGCTAACTCCGGTCCTCAGAATTTCAACGTACACCATACCAGTCTGCGGGAGATCAGATCCTGGTATGCCCAGAAAAAGAAGGCTGGCAGCACAAAGGTAGCAGGGATGGAGGACTTCAAGGGGGACAGCACGTCTGATGAATCAAAACAAAGGGAAGAGAACACTGATGCACCGGTTCAGGCTGCCTCCCTTGATGCTTCTCCTGATCCGACGTTGAGGAAGACTTCTCCTCCGCTGCCGTCTTCTCCTGAGAAATCTTCGCATAAGCGGAAGAGACTATGGCGTCTTAGCGACTTGCCTACCATTCCGCAGAGAACTGATTCGCAGAGCATCCTATCTGGGACAGGAACTGCAACACTCATTCTGGTTTCTGAGTCCCTTGTTGAGGAACCTGAGGAGGAAGATGACTCATCTTTAATTCTCCATTCCCTTTAAGAGGCGTCGGAATCAAGGACCTGTTCTCTGCAGTGATCCTACTCCTGTTACTCAAGAGGGTTCTATTCCTCCTATTGGCCAGGCCGACGTTGAAGTTAGTACTTCTTTGGCTTTACAAGAGGACTCTGTGGTTCCTGTTGCTCAGGACACTGCTGATGAAGTGCAAATCATTGCTGAGACCCGCGCACCAGACTCTCCAAAGGCAGCACACCCTTCCGAAGATAAAGATGAATGGGGCGACGATGATGCCACCAGTAGTGACAGTTTTTGCTCTTCTACTCCTCCTTCAGATCATGGCAAATACGTCTTTTTGAGCGAGGAGATTCGAACCGAAATCTACGGGCTTGAAGTGTTTGGTCCTGAAGTGTATGGACTTGGAGAATCCAGCATCCAACCTTCAGGTTTTCATCTTTTTTTTTTAGCAATTATGCTATTATATCAAATGATACTGTAATACTTAACTGTCAATTTTCTTCTTTTCTTTTTTTTTTCGCTAGCTCCAATTTTGACTCCGGACTTAGAGTGCATGGGTGCAAAGTTGGCTTCACCGGACAATACCATCACGGGAGCTGATACTGGTGGAGCGACCGAAGTTACCACTGCCGCGGTTGATTCATCAGAAGCACTGATTCCCGAGGCTGCTATGCCCACGACCTTGGTCACGACCGCTCCCACTGATGTTATAGTTTAGGAGGCTATGATTAGTAGCTCCACGGAGATCTCCAGAGGTGCCATTCTTCCTGTTGCGGATCAACCCGCTTCTACCTCATCCAGTATTACTCCTTCTCATGCAGAGATTGACATGCTTGAGAGTGATTTGCTGAAGGATACAGTGGAGACTTTCCTTCACTTTCTGGACCGCTGTATCGATAAAATACTAAAGGGGGTTCCTTTTGCTTCAGTCGCCAATGTTCTCAACATTTACCAAACTGGTATCGTTAGCATTGGTGGGGAGGATAGAGCTGCTCCTTTTAGGCTTATGATAGCTCAGCTTCAAAGGCATGCTGAATCTCTGTCGAAAGCCAGAAGTGCTGATAAATCTGAGACAGTGAAAATCATTTTCCAAAAGCTGAAAGAGGAACAGTTTAAGTCTCAGAAAGAGATTCAAGAGAAGGCAACTATTTGCAAGGCCTATTTAGAGCAATGTCAATCAAATCGCGAATCTCTGGTTCTTCAAGTGGAGGCCGCTGCTTCGATTGTCAAGAGCCATGACCAAGCTATTACTAAGGCTCAAGAGACCATGGCCAAAGCTAAGCTTTCTTGGCCAAAATAACCAAGGAATGCGATGAATCAATGAGGAACCTCGTCGACTTATCGCGCCAGCAGGACAATACAACCAGAGATTTCCAGGCGGTACAGGCTGAATTGGCTACACTGTAGGCTGCTGCAGCGCAAAACGTTATCACCAGTGACGAGGAATTACGTCGTCAGGCCGCTGTTCAATCTTATGAAATCCTTTAGCAAGACATTGATGATGCGGAGGAGAAAATAAAGGCCCTCTTGAACCATTGAATTTGTAAAACTCTTGTATACACTGTTTTAGGTTCCCTCTTTTTTGTAATAGCTCCTTTGTTGTTTATGGAGAACCTCATTTTGGCCTTCCGAGGTATAATTCTGCAGTTACTCTTCAGAGATTTGCAACGAACTCACCATCTTTTGCCTGAAGCTTGCGAATCATCATAAAACTCTGGTATCTGTATATATGTTACGTGACTTTCTTAAGTCACGTGAATTTTAGGGGTTCGCGGATTTACACTATCCATATCTGACCCGCGACCCAGGTTCCGAAATTCTGATCCGCGATGCTTCGTCTATAAGTTCGCAGAATAGACCATAGATTTTTTAGAATTTGTAGAGACTTCTGCAAGCCATGGGATGCAGCCGTTTGGGCATAGAATTCCAAGCGTTGCATGCCTCTATTAATGACGAGATCTCCGGGTTGCGATATCTCAGCGTCCCATGCAATATTAATAAATTCTGAGATCTGAACTGAAAATCTTGAACGAAGATCTCGGTCTTATCTCTTCTAAAGTAGAGATCACAGTTAGCAGCTCGCCTATATAAGGCACATGCTCTCTTCAATGAAGGATCATTCAGCCGTGAGAAAATTTCTTCTTGACTCTTTTCTCCTTCTCTCTTTTGTAGTAGATCCACCAGCGCGGCTATGCTTTCTTCTTCTTCAACCGAAGTGATGGATAAGAGTTGGTATGTCACAAGACCTCCAGACTACATCAATCCAGCGGGGTGTCTCACCGACAAGGTCCTTCTGACCGTAATCATTTTTCTTAATTAAGGTATATCTCTTCTTCTGATTCATACCCTCCTCCTCTTTTTTTTTTCTTTTTAACGAGGATTTGTTTTGGCTGCAGGAGATAACCGTAGTCATTCTCCTTAACAATGGCCCAGACCCAATGAGCTCGTAATTGCGTCCAATGCCTTAAGGGGCTTGGAAGGTCTCATGTATCTCTCATGAGAGAAAAGATTTCGGGTCTGGGGCATTGTTTTTCTTTTTTCCTAGTATCCCACAAGGTTGGGGTACTAATGACCAGGACCTTGAATTTGAACAACCCGTCAGCTATATAGCTAGGGTTTGCATTCGGTATGCCCAGTTTTGAACTAATCAATTCACTGGTATCATCCCTGGGAGAACCAACCAGGAGGTCCCTGACTGTGGTCGGAAAGAAGAAACAAGATTATGCTTTTTAAGCCATCCTAAAAAAAAAGGAGGCTACAAGAGCAAATTGGAAGCGGAGGCCAGGAAGCAAACTTTTTTGATCTGAACCATGCCGAAAGAGGCTGTTACAGAAGCAAGTCTGTCATTCCAGAAGAAAGGCCTGCAGAAGCAAACTTTTTGATCTGAACCATGTCGAAAGAGACGGTTACAGAAGCAAGTTTCCTCTCTTTTTTTTAGTGATTTGTATTTACTCTTTTTGGCTGTATAGCACTTAGAGAATTCTCTGTAATTTTGTTCTGATGATGAATAAAGAAGTTCTTTTCTTTCTACGTAACTGAGAGTATCTGAAAGATGATTCTGATGTTGATTACCAGAGGTAACTGTTAACTTGATAATTTCGAAATGGATCAGAATTTTCTAAGTACCCAAAACTACTATGAATGAATGAACTTCTTGTTGATAAACTTGATTCATCAAATGTGTTTTTTTGACTTGGCAAATTTGATGGACAGGAAAATCTGATTTGCCAGAGGTAATTTTTAACTTGGCAATTTTTGGAAAAAGGAAATCTGGTTCGCCAGAGGTAATTTTTAACTTGGCAAATTTTGATGTGAAGAAAAATCTGGTTCGCCAAAGTTAATTTTTAACTTGGCAATTTTGATATGAAGAAAAATCTGATTCGCCAGAGGTAATTTTTAACTTGGCAATTTTTGATACGAGAAAAATCTGGTTCGCGAACTAAAGACTTTTTAGTCCGGAACCAAGAACTTTCATTAGAGAAACTATTTGCTCATGGCTAGCATCGAACTACCCAGGCAGTATTATAGCTGGTGTTCCGCAATTTTGCTAAGGATAATACTTTTTCAAGAACTTACCGTTAATCGGCATTAGGACTTTGTCACCATTAGGCTTTGTCAACCGATACGCCCCGTTGGAGTTAACCGTATCAATGACGAAGGGTCCCTCCCACTTTGGCTGGAACTTTCCCCTAGGCTTCTGGCTTGTTATGATTGGTCTTCTAACTGAGTGGACCAGATCACCTTTCTTAAAAGTCCTTCGTTTAGCCTTCTTGTTAAAGGTTGTGGAGATACGCGCCTGGTACAGCTCGATACTCTGTTGAGCTTCTAAGCGTTTGTCATCCAAGGCTTCTAACTCTTGGAGCCTTTGTTGATGCTTTTCTTCTTCTGTCATCCTTGTTGTTAACGCGACTCGTAATGAAAGGATTTGGATCTCCAAAGGCAAGACCGCTTCTGATCCATATACCAAGGAGAACAGAGTGGCATTGGTGGGAGTTCGGACTGTGGTTCGGTATGCCCACAGACACTCTCCGAGCTTTTCGTCCCAATCCCGTTGATTGGATGACACAAACTTCTTAAGAAATTTTATAATGGTCTTATTGAAGGCTTCTGCTAGACCATTGGCTGCAGGGTAGTATGGTGATGAAGCCACATCTTCGATCCTGTATTTGTTGCAGAATCTAGAATACACTTGGGTCACGAATTGAGGTCCGTTGCCATGAATTATTCTTCTAGGCACCCCGAAGCGATAAAGTACATGATGCTTGATGAACTTGATAACATCTGACGATTTTACTTCGGTCAGGGAGATGGACTCAGTCCATTTTGAAAAGTAATCAGTTATGGCCAAAATGAACCGGTGTCCTCTCGTTGATGGCGGAGAAATTGGCCCTATGATATCCATACCCCATTCTCAAACAACCATGATGTAGCCGTCGGGTGGAGATATTCTGGAGCTTGATGTATAAAGTCTGCATGTATTTGACAGGCCCTACACTTCTTGGCGTAGTTGACTGCTTCTATCATCATCTTAGGCCAATAATAACCCATCCTTCGGATTCTATTCCAGAGTTTTGGTCCTGGCTGATGTGCTCCGCAGATGCCAGCGTGAGCTTCTTCGAGTACTTTTTGAGCTTCGCGGTTGGAAAGACAGCGAAGTAAAACTCCGCCGTAGGATTTTCTATACAACGTCTGGAGTTCCGCGTTGTAGTAAAACCGGATGGCCTTTCTCTGAATGGCTCTGGCTTCTTTTGAACTTTCGGGTAATATCCCGTAAAGGACATAGTCTATATAAGGAAAACGCCAATCCCTTGGCTCTAGACTAGATGCGCAAGCGTCAGCTTCATTTTCTTGTGGCTTTTTCGCTTCTTCTTTGAGCTCATTCTTTGAACAGAACAACTCCTTGCTGCTTATCGTAATTTGCCTTTTAGCATGCTTGGGCAAGGCTAATAAAGCAACCAAGGAAGCTAGCGAATCCGCATAACTATTGAGGTGGCGCTTTATGTGGCTGATATAAAAACCAGTGAAACTGTTAGCGACCCTGTTCACCGCATGATAATACGGCAGAAGGTCTTCATGTTTGACTTCGTACTCCCCTTTTATTTAGTTTACAACGAGTTGAGAGTCCCCATAAGCCTCCAAATATTTGACCCCCAGTTGTTTGGCTATCCTTAAGCAGATTAGGAGGGCGTTGTATTCCGCGACGTTGTTGGAGCATAAGCTTGTCAATGTGTAAGCTTGAGGAATGATGTGGTTGCGAGGAGAGACGAGAACAATTCCCACCCCCGCTGTCGTCATTCCTTTGGATCCCATTCGGGAGGCACCATCAAAGAAAAGTTGCCATACACCTTTCGAAACTGTATTCGATTCGGAAGACCTTCTCGAACCATCCTTTTCTGGAATTAAATCTTGTTCCTCCAACTCTCCTGGGATTTGTTCATATAATCTCGAGGATGCCAGAACTGGATGTTCGGCCAAGAAGTCGGCCACGGCCTGTCCTTTGATAGACTTCTGTGGGATAAAATGCATATCATATTGTGATAGTAAGATAGCCCAATTGGATAGTCTCAAATTTAATGACCCGGGTTTAGTCATTAATATTCTCAAAGGGTTAATTCTCGACACAACGTGGATAGTTTGTCCAACTAAGTAGTGTCGCATTTTCTGTATTGCGAACACCAGCGCTAGACATTCTTTTTCTACGGGATTATACCGGTGTTCCGCCCCGATCATCATTCTGCTGAGATAGTAAATGGCTTGCTTGTGGCCTGACTCATTCTTCTGTGCTAGCAAAGCGCCCAATGAATGGTCCATAGCCCTTACATATAACTGGAAGGGCTTTCCCAAAACCAGGGACACGAGCACTGGTGGCTTCGTGAGATATTGTTTGATCTCTTAAAAAACCTTTTGGCATGCGTCATCCCAGATAAACGACACTCCTTTCCTCATCAATCTGGTGAAAGGTTGACATTTACCAGAAAAATTTGATATAAATCTGCGAATGTACGTTAGCCTGCCTTGCAACCCTATTAACTCTTTTGAGGTTACAGCGAGGTGGCATGTCTTGGATAGCTTTGACTTTGTCTGGATCAAGATGTATTCCTTTCGAAGTTACGACAAAGCCGAAGAATTTGCCACTAGAGTCCCCCAGGAAAGACTTAGCTGGATTCATCTTGAGTTGGTGCTTCCTCATGAGGTCAAACACTGTCTTGAAATCTTTTAAGTGATCTTCTTTATTTCTGCTTTTAATTGCTAGGTCATCTACGTAGCACTCCACTGTTTTCCAAAGGTGCTCCTGGACAATTGCATGCATGGCGCGTTGATACGTAGCACCTGCATTCTTTAGGCCAAAGGGCATGACTGTATAGCAGTATACTCCGAGTGGTGTCCTGAAAGACGTATGCTTCTCGTCATCGGGATACATCTTTATTTGATTATATCCCAAGAATCCATCCATGAACGTCATGCGCTCATACCCACAAGTATTATCTATCATGATATCAGTGATGGGTAATGGGAATTCGTCTTTGGGGCAAGCCTCATTCAAATCCCTAAAGTCTATACAGAATCGGATTTTTCCATTTTTCTTGGTCACGAGAACTATGTTTGCGACCCAATCAGGGTGCTATTCCTCGCGAATAAAGCCTGACGCGATCAACTTTTTGATTTCAGCTTCTATAGCGTCCATGATCTCTAGGCAGAATCTTCGTTGTTGCTGCTTTACTGGCTTAGCTTCTGGTCGGATCTTCAATTTGTGAACCGCCACGCTAGGATCCAACCCTGGCATCTCCTCATAACTCCAAGCAAAAATATCGATGTATTCGCGGACGAGGGATATCAATTCTTTCCTTTCTTCCGAGGATAGGTTCTCACTTTTAAATATGGGTTTGGGATTCTTTTTATCTCCCATATTGATTTGGACCACTTTATCTTCAGTTGGGGGCTCCCGTTGTTCAAACTGAATCTCTCACGCCATATTAAGATGCTTGTCCCAGGGGTCATCTCTTGCTGGTGAGGTTTCCTTCAAATCTTCGTCTTCTTGTATCGCGGAAGCCATGTTCGCGGCTACCTCGTGGAAAATCACACCTGTGCTGACATCTGAATCCCAGAATGATGATTCTAACGAATGATCGTATTGTCTTTCCTCAGCCTTGTCGCTTGAGGAGGCTTCGGAAGTGGTGATGCAGCCCAACCCCCTGCCGGTTTTCTGGTAATAGTCTGGCGTCTTCCCTTCGGGGACAAAAGGATGAAAGATTGTCTTCCTTCCTTTTCCGAAATTCAACCCCCAGCCTTCGGCCAGATTGTATCCCATTTTCTTTATTATTCCATGGGAATTTTCATCGTAATGGAAGAACTCGGGTTTTCCTTATTCTTCCTCAGAATCTGAGCATTTCTCCTTGTTTCTGTGACTTGCTCTTCCAAATATTATGGCCTTTTGGGTTCCATTTTTGGGAGGGACCTCAAAAATAACTTGGTCAACACTTTCAACGTCATCACTCGATTCATATAAGGATGATCGGATAGGTGCTTGGAAGGAAGTCAGAGAATATATCTCATTTACACAGTCGCTAAATGCATCTGTGCTAGTGCTGGAGAGCTCAGAATCAACACCAGAAGAATAAGCAAATTCCAGATTTTCATTTATCACCCATTCACCATCAGAGTGAACGGCGTTATTTACATCAAGGCCTTCGAGGCTTATCACAATGGGCTCACCATCCCAAATTACATCCTCGTATTCCGAATCTTCGGATCCTGATTCTGTATCACCCTCTTCGCCACTATCAGAGTCATCTTGAATGGGCCGATCTACGACGCCAAACGCATCTTGATACAGCAACGCGTCAGTAAAGTAGTTTTCAACTCCTTTAAAGGGTTGTTTTTCCGCATTGAGCGTCTTCACGTTCGCGTCTTCGTCGACGTACTTCATGCATTGGTGTAACGTGGAGGGCACAATGAGATTGCTATGGATCCAAGGTCTTCCCAATAGCAGATTGTATGATGTGTCTGTGTCTATCACGTAACACGTGACTTCCGTCTTCAGGTCGCCGATTTGACACTTGAGCTTTATATTACCCAGGGGTCTACTACCGTTAGCATTGAACCCAAAGATAGCAGTGTTGGTTGCGGCTAATCTGTTCATCGGCACTCCAAGATATCGCAGCATCCTTCGCGGCATGATGCTCAAGGCTGAGCCTGGATCAACTTGAATACGATCAATCTCCGTAGACCCTATGTATCCCCTGTAATACAAAGGGCGATGATGCTTATTGCTTCTGACTTGCATATCTTTCGGAGAGAAGGTGACGCATGGGATGTTTTTATCAGAGATCTGGTGACATGTCGCGCAAAGAGACTCTCCTTCTTCGATCGTCTCTGGTATTTGCACCAAGAATACTTCCGAATCATGCAGAGCCTCTCTTAAAGCTTCCCTAGTAGATTTGGAGAGCTTCAGGAGCTCGTACAAGGTTATCCTTGCAGGGATATTGGCCAACTGTGTTAGGATGTCGAACTGGAATGACTTTCGCGAGTCTTCCGCAAGTTCTTTTCCCTTCTTCCTTAGAACTTTGTCAAACTTTAGCTCTTTTTGCTTGACTTTCTCTGGAGATGGTTGAGAACCTGTTGTTTGGCCGTAATTCTTTAAGTAACCTTTTTCCGAACGGGTCCCCGCAGAGGGAGGGTCTGCATCGGCGACCAAGGAATTTCCGATTTCTTTTTCCGAATCGGTCAGAGCAGGAATGACTTCGTCGTCTTCGGGAATTACGGAAATGACATTAGAGGTGAAGACCCTCTCTCTTTGCTTCTTCCCAGATGAACTGGAACTCCATTGTTCATCATTTCGGATATCAGGATATACCCATAGTATCTCCCCCCTATCAGTTTCAAAGGAGAATAGTCATTTCTTTTACTGTTGGTGTGGATCAAAATTTACGACTTGCATCGTGCCTTTATGGCGCTTTGCCGAACTTGACAGTCACCATGTTCGCAGTCACCTTCTTCTGGTGCTCTTGAAGCTTGATGACATTAGCGTCCACTAAGGCTTGAATTTTGTCTTTAAGGATGTAGCAGTTTTGGGTGGGGTGGTTAATGATCCTATGGTAGACACAGTAGTTAGGATCATTAACTTTCCCTGCTTCTTCTGGACGTTTGGACTCTGGCAACTTCAGCATCTTCTTACTCATGAGGAGGTTGAAGATAGTCTTCGTGTGCTCATCCTTAAACGAGTATTGCATTTGTAGCACTCGCGCCTGAGGATGAAGTTTCGGGGGAGTCTTCATGGGTTGTGGCGCATCAGTGACCATTGTTTTCTTTCCCTTATACCCTCAGGGTCGGGACTTATAGTTGTAATCACACCTCGCTTCGGTTTCTCCTCGCCTCCTTCTTCTTCAACCCTTTGCGCAATTTCTTCAGCTTCTTCAGCTTGTAGGGCGAGATCCTTCCAAGTTGAGGACTTCACCACCCCCATCCTGGCTGGTCGATAAATTATGTCAACAGGTTTCTACCAGGGTCTTTTCTGGCATCCCATGCGGACATCTAAGAGAATCGTTCCGGAACCTTTTGATGAAGTCTCGGGCTGACTCTCCTTTCTTTTGTTTAGCGGCTAGAAGCGCCGGCATTGACACCTCCATATCATCTTCATAGAATCTAGTGAGAACAACTTTCTCCATGTCGCTCCAGGAATTGATGGTTCCCGGTTCTAATCTCCGGAACCATTCAAAAGCTAGCCCGGTTAAGGTACTAACAAATATTCTTGTAATAATAGGGTCATTTCCGGATAAATGCTCTATCTGCGACTTAAAATAGTAGAGGTGCTGGTTTGGCGATCCTCTACCATCTAAAGATTTAAGCTTCAACGGTTTGTAGCTTTCTGGGAACGGCACCGTTTCCCACTCCATGGGATATGACCTCACTACACCCAGTTCTTGTAGGTCTCCCTTATGCATGAGGGCGTTCAGTTGGTTCTGGAAGCTCTCCATCCAGACAGTATTTGCGTTTCCCTCCTGGTGCAAGGAGCGGTTGTCATCATCTTTATGACGTTCTTCTTCTTCTCGATCGTCATGAGGACCATGACCTTCTTCTTCGGTCTTCTTTCCTGTATTCTTCAGTTTAGCTCTTTCTAACTCCATCAGAACGTGTAGCATATCTTTAAGCTCGCTGATGACGTTCTGCTGTTGCTGGATATGCCCATCTTGCTCCTCCATTCTCCGCATGAACTCTTCTGGGATATTGTTCTACGTCATATATGCAGAGGCAGAGTCTTCTAAGAATGAATCAGACGTCTGTGATTCAGCCATAACAGACTTGGCTATATCATCTTCATCAGATGAGATCCCCTCCATCTGTCTATAATTCATAGGGATCGCCACCCCACTTTTGAGTCGAGTGTGCCGAAAAACTCCTCGCTCTTCGTTGGATGGGTCTTTTGAACTCGAAGAGAGCTCTGGGTCAGAAGCTTCTTCTTCGAAGATTTTCTTCGCCTTCTTTTTCTTCTTCTTTTCTCCAACGCTTATCATGTTGGAGGTCATTGCGGGATATTCCGGCTCAGAAAACTTGAGCCCACGTCATCTCCTTTTTGATGATGTTGACGGAGACGACAATCGACAAAACACCGAGGATCGGGCATGAGTTGAACAATGACAGTGAGACAGTACTGCATTGATCAGTCCTTCACAGTGGCATTGAGATACATTGGATTCTTCTCTTCTTCTGTTTAGAAGTTCCCTAAGATCTCTTGCACCGGAGTCCTTTGTGATGGGCTCATTTATGAGGGACGGTGGAGTTTCAACCTCGCGGATAGGCATGCACCTTCTGCGAATTTGAGGTTCACGAGTTTCTTCAGATTTTTCCCTTGGGACGCGAATGTATGCTCCACGTTGATTATGGGCAACTTTGACGGGGTCACTCCGCTTCCTGTAGGAAATGTGAGTGAATCCTTCTACATCTTGACCAACCTCGCCCTTAGGCTTCCATATTTGGATCGTAGGTTTCTGCCGAGATGAGTTGGCAGTTTCCTTTTGTTGCGCGTTCCTGTGAAGGGCACGAGCTTTGCCTCTTCTCAGGTTTCTCCTCATTGTACAAGTGAGAGAAACCTCCTTCTCCTCATGACAGCTTTGCGGAGCGGGCGGTGGTCACTTCCCCTTGTTGAAACGGCGACTTTGGTCCACTTTGCTTGAGAGATCAAGAGTCTTTATCGGAACTGGCAGGGAGCTCTTTGTTAAGGAAGGGGATTTCGGACTATCTTGGTCTGTTGATTCCCTCAACTGGGCTATTGCCATCTCCTTGGGAATTGACCCCTTGGAGATTTTATGGTATCCCCTTAGGGAAGTAGGGCTCTTCGAGCCTGAAGAAAGAAATTCTTCATACCTTTGCTGGTCGACGGAAATGGTGAGCGAGTCGACCATACTGTCAACTGAAATGTTGTCGGATTGAGCCACCACCAAGTCACCGGAGGTGATGGTAGTCCCCAGCGGAGTCGCCAATCTTCTGTTCGTCATGAAAGTTGCACGCTCTTTATATCGAAGTATTTTCAATAAATGGGTTACAATCGGACGGTTTCCCGTTTACAGAAAATGAGGAAGATAGCTTTTCCTCTTTGTTTAAGGCTAGGTTTCTAGGTAGCTATAGAGGACAATCCTGCTCTCCGTTGATACTCAATACAATTTCTCTCAGTTGGCTAAAAGGAAAAGAAAAAGGGGCTCTTCACTCTTGATTACAAGGGGTAACTTTTTGTAGAAGACGTCTGTCTATGTCTGTGTGCCGCTTGTGTGTCTTTCGCTCCCCGCCTTTTATAGGGGGCTTGGGGTAACGTCCCGCCATATTTTGCTCGACCGTTAGCTCCCACTACTTGAGAAGTGCCGCCATATTCGTTGGATAGTTATTCCCACGATCGAAGTAACACCGCTGCATTCGTTTGGCAGTTAGTCCCACGATCCGAGGTGGCAATCCTTCTGTTCGTGTCGGGTGATTTTGTATTAAACCCCCACCCGAAAGCAATGGATAGTGTTGCGAATCTCAGCTTTTAGACTCGCGAACCTGTTCCATCGCCTGGCTCGCGGACCTCAGTTTCTTAGACTCGCGGACCTCATTTTCTTAGATTCGCGGACCTCATTTTCTTAGATTCGCGGATCAGATGAGTTGGGGGTTTCTGTATCTGAATTCGTGGATCTGCTTTGCTTTTCCAGAATTTTTCGCCTACAACAACACGGTGCACGGGCAGTCCCGGCCGCACCGAACCGGACTGTCCGTCCGCCCGAGCCCGCATGGCACGGTGCTCGGGCTGCCCTGGCCGCACTGATATGGTCCGTCCGTCCGCCCGAACGCGCACGGCACGGAGTTTGAGCAGTCCCGACCACCCCGAACAGGACAGTTCGTCCGCCCGAACACACAAGATACAGTACGAGGGTGTCCCGGACCGTCCGGCCGGCCGAATGCGCACAGCACGGTGCGCGTGCATTCCTGGTCGCCCCAAACATGTCCGTCCATTCGCCCGGACATGTTGTCCGTCCGCCCGACCACGCTAGGCACCGTGCGCGGGCAGTGCCGCCTGCCCAGAACAGGTCCGTCCGTCGGCCCGAAACCGTACAGCACGGTGCGCGGGCAGTCCCGGTTGCCGTGAAGAGGTCCGTCCGTCCGCCTGGACCTGTATGGCAGTCTCGGGCACCCCGAGCTGGTCTGTCCGTCTGCACGACCCCGCACGGCACGGTGCATGGGCTGTCCCGGCTGCCCCGAACAAGCCGTACGTCCGCCCAGAACCGGATTGTCCGTCCACCCGAACCCGCACGGCACGGTGAGCGTGCAGTCTCGGCTATGCCATCTGCCCCAGAACCGCACTGCACAGTGCGAGGGCAGCCCTGGCCGTGCCATCCGCCCCGAACCGGACCATCCGTTTGCCCAAGCCCGTATAGCAAGATGCGCGGGTAGTCCCGGCTGTGACAAGCCCCTCGAACCGGACCGTCAGTCACGGCACAGTGAGTTGGCAGTCCCAGCCGCCCAAAACGGGTCCGTCCGTCCGCTTGCCCACACAACCAGTCCGTCCGCCCGTTCTGTCCGCCTGAACACACAAGGGGCAGTGCACGGGCAGTCCCGGCCGTTCCGAACCGGTCCGTCTGTCAGCCCGAATGTGCACGTCACGGTGCACCGGTCGTCCCGGCAGCCTCGAAGCGGACCGTCCATCCGCCCGAACGCGCACGACACAGTGCGCACGCTGTCTCGACAACCCTGAACAGGACCGTACGTCCGCCCGAACCTGCATGGCACGGTACGCGGGCCATCCCGGCCTCCCCGAACAGGTCCCTCCATCCGTCTGATCCCCCACGGCACGGTGCACGGGCAGTCCCGGCTGCCACAAACAGGTTCGTCTGTCCGCCCGAACCAGCACCGCATGGTGCTCAGGCAGTCCCGGCCGCATCGAACCGGACCGTCCATTCGTGAACCCGCACGTCATGATGCGCGGGCAGTTCCGAACCGGACCTAGGTGCCCCGAACCGGTCCGACCGTCTGCATGAACCCACACGGCACGGTGTGCGGGCAATATCGTCTGCCCAAACTCGCATGGCACGGTGCGCGGGCAATATCGTTCGCCCGACCCCGCACGGCACAGTGCTCGGGCCGCCCCGGCCGCACCGGACTAGACCGTCCGTCTGCCCGACCTCGCACTGCACGGTGCTCAGGTCGCCCGGGCCGCACCGATCCGGTCTGTCCGTCTGCCCGAAAACGCACGACGCGGAGTGCGTGCAGTCCCGGTCGTGCCCTCCACCCGCGAACCCACCGTCCATGACATCTCGGCCGTGCCATCTGCCCCGGCTGTGCCAACTGCCCCAAACCGGACTGTCTGTCACGGCACTGTGAGCGGGTACTCCCGGCCTCCATGAACCGTTCCGTCCATCCGCCCAAACACGCACGGCACAGTGCGTGGGCAGTCCCGGCGCACCGAACCGGACCGTCCGTCCTCCCGAACACACAAGGCACGGTGCGCGTGCAGTCCTGGCCGCCCCGAACAGGTCTGTCCATCCGCCCAAACCTGCACGACAGTCCCGGGCGCCCCGAACCGGTCCGTCTGTCTGCACGAACCCACACGACACAGTGCGCGGGCAGTGCCGTCCACCCGAACACGCATGGCACGGTGCGCGGGCAGTCTTGGCCCCCCAGAACAGGTCCGTCCATCAGCCCAAACCCATGCGGCATGGTGCGCTGGCAGTTCCGACCGTGCCATTTGAACCCGAACCGCTCCGAACAGGTCCGTCCGAATGTGCACGACACGGTGCGTGGGCAGTCCCATCCACCTCGAACCGGCCCGTCCGTCTGCCCGTTCCTTCCGTCCGAACACTCAAGGCACGGTGCACGGACATTCCCGGCTACCCCGAACCGGTCCGTCCGTCAGCTCGAACGCGCACATCACGGTGCGCTGGCAGTCCCGGCAACTTCGAACCGGATCATCCGGCCGCCCGAACGCGCTCAGCACAGTGCGCGGGCAGTCCTGACTGCCCCGAACAAGACTGTCCATCCGCCCAAGCCTGCACCGCACGGTGGGTGGGCAATCCCAGCCGCCCCAAACAAGTCCGTCCATCCGCCAAATCTCGAACGGCACGATGCGCGGTCAGTCACGGCTGCCCCGAACAGGTCCGTCCGTCTGCTCGAACCCGCAGAGCACGGTGCGCGGTCAGTCCCGGCCGCACTGAACCTAAACGCACTGCACGGAGCGTGTGCAGTCCCGGCCGCCCGAATAGGACCGTCCGTCCGACCAAACATGCACGGCACGGTATGTGGGGGTTTCCGGAATGTCCGTCCGCCCGAACGCACACGGCCTGGTGCGCGTGCAGTCCTGGTCGTCCCGAACAGGTCCGTCCGTCCACCTGAACACATCATCTGTCCGCCCAAACACGCAAGGCACTGTGCGCAAGCAGTCCCGCCCACTCCGAACTAGATCGTCCGTTCGCCCAAACCAGCACTGCACAGTGCGCGGGCAGTCCCCATCGCCCCGAAAAGGTCCGTCCGACCGCCCAAACCTGCACGGCACGGTGTGCAGGCAGTCCCAGCTGCCCCAAACAGGTCCGTTCGTCCGCCCGAACCCGCATGGCAGTCCCAGGTGCCCCGAAGCGGTCCGTCCGTCTGCACGAGCCCACACGGCACGGTGTGCGTGCCGTCCCGTCTACCCAAACCCGTAGGGCACGGTGCGTGGGCCGTCCAGGCCGCCCCGAACATGTCCGTCTGTCCATCCGAATGAGCACGGCATGGTGCCCAGGCAATCCCGGCCGCCCCAAACTGGACCGTCCGTTTGCCTGAACCTGCACCGCACGGTGCGCGGCAGTCCCGACCGTCCCGAACTGGACCGTCCGTCATAGCACGTAGAGCGGGCAGTTCTGGTTGCCCCGAACCTCACCGTTCGTCCGCCTGAGCCAGCACTGCACGGTGCACGGGCAGACCTGGCCGTGCCATCCGTCCCGAACCGGACCGCCCGTCCACCCGAGCCCGCATGGCACGGTACGCCGGCCGTCCATGCCGTGCCAACCGCCCCGAACAGGACCGTCCGTCACAGCACATAGAGCGGACTGTCCCGGCCATCCCGAGCCGTTCCGTCCGTCCGACAAAACTCGCACGGCACGGTGCGCAGGCGGTCCCGGCTGCCCCGAACACGGCTATCAATCTGCCCAAACCCGGACAGCAGTCCCGGGCGCCCTGTACCGGTCCGTCCGTCTGCACGAACCCGCACGGTACGGTGCGCGAGCAGTCCCTTCCACCCTGTAGAAACCAAAAAAAAAAAAAAAAAAAAAATCATTTTTTTGCTAAGTGGGCACACCCGCGGGTTGCACCTGCGGGATGCCACCCGCGGGAGCACCCGCGGGAGGATTCCCCCGGGTGGCAACCCGCGGGGGCGATCCCGCGGGTTGCCACCCGCGGGTTGTTTTTCGTTGTTTTCCCGTTGTTTTATTTCCTATTTTATTTTCCTGATATCCCGTGATCCGCTTTTTCAGGAGGAATCGAGCCGGATTTCAAGCTTCTTCGGTTTATAAAATACAGGAATTTAACGGGAGAAGGGACTTTTGACTTTTGGATTTTTGGATTGGGGGGAGATCCTTTCGGGAAGAGTCCAATTTTCCAGAGTCCAAATATCCAGAGAGGAGTTCCTCAATTCAGAGAGATCGGATCATCAACGGAGTACAGAAACAAAGCTCCACCGCTGCCAGACCCACAAAAATAAAGGGGAATCGAAATCAATCGATCCCCATTCTTGTAATCTCGATTTTCTATTTTGTAATTTTTCTTTTATTGCTGTAATTCAAAATTAAATTGGCATATAAAGGAAGATTCAATTTTTCGGGCAAACAAGAATTGGCGACCACAGTGGGAGTTTGGGCGGCGCAATCCAATCTTTAAATTTTTTTTTCGGAGCCTAGGCGTCATCGCCGGATAACGATAAATAAATGTGAGGCGTCATCGTCCACCAAAATTGACAAGACGTCATCGTCTGTCAAAAAAAAAAAATTATGAGGCGTCATCGCCCATAAAAAAAAAAAAAAAAAAATTATGAGGCATCATCGCCCATAAAAAAAAAATTGAGGCGTCATCGCCCAAAAAAAAAAAATGACAAGACGTCATCGTCTGTCAAAAAAAAAAAAAAAAAATTTTTGAGGCGTTATCGCCCAAAACAATATGACAAGACGTCATCGTCTGTCAAAAAAAAAAAAAAAAAAAATTTTGAGGCGTTATCGCCCAAAAAAAAAAAATTGACAAGACTGGATACAACTCCAGGATGCAACCCGCAGATGGAATCTTGGGACCCGCGTTGACGCAACCCGCATATGGAAGCACGGGATGCAACCCGCAGATGGAATCTTGGGATCCGTGTGGACGCAACCCGCATATGGAAGCGCGGGATGCAACCCGCAGATGGAATCTTGGGACCCGCGTGGACGCAACCCGCATATGGAAGCGCGGGATGCAACCCGCAGATGGAATCTTGGGACCTGCATGGACGCAACCCGCATATGGAAGCGCGGGATGCAACCCGCAGATGGAATCTTGGGACCCACATGGACGCAACCCACATATGGAAGCGCGGGACACAACCCGCAGATGGAAGCGCGGGCGCGGGACGCAACCCACAGATGGGTGGGACCCATCTGGGTCACTCGCACTTTTCTCCCTCTCTCCCGCACAAAAAAAAAAAATAAAGAATAAAAATAATATTAATAAAAAAAAAGAGAAAAAAAAAAAAGGAAAGGGTGTTATCGCCCACAAAAAATTGACAAAGTTAAAAAAATAATAAATATTAAAAAAAAAAGGAGAAAAAAAAAACATGCAGTATGAGTGCTCTACCCATGGGTTGTATCCAACGGATGCACCCGCGGATGCCAAAAAAATAAATAAATAAAATATAAAAAAATTAATTAAAATAAAAAAATAAAAAAATATTAAAAAATATATAAAAATATAAACAAAAAAAAGAAGTAAATAAATAAAAATAAACAAAAAAATAATAATATATAAAAATATATTTGCAAGGCCTCATCGCTTACCAAAATAAATAAATAAATAAATAATAAAAAATAAAATGTTAGGCGTCATCACCTTAAAAAAAAAAGGACATCATTGCAAACAAAAAAAAAGAGAGATAAAGAAATAAAAATGTATATATAAAATATAATAAAATTAAAAAAAAAAAAATGATGAACCGCCCAACGCCGATATGGCTACGGGAAGAGAATAAATTTCTCGTCAACCCTACCATACTAGGGGTAAAAAGTATGAATTACCCAACGCCGACAAGGCTACGGGGAGAGAATGAATTTCTCGCCAACCCCACCATGCTGGGGGTAAAAAGCATGAACCGCCCAACGCCGACAAGGCTACGGGGAGAGAATAAATTTCTCGCCAACCCCACCATACTGGGGGTAAAAAGTATGAATTACCCAACGCCGACAAGGCTACGGGGAGAGAATAAATTTCTCGCCAACCCCATCATACTGGGGGTAAAAAGTATGAATTACCCAACGCCGACAAGGCTACGGGGAGAGAATAAATTTCTCGTCAACCCCATCATATTGGGGGTAAAAAGTATGAATTGCCCAACGCCGCTAAAACTACGGGAAGAGAATAGATTTCTCGTCAACCCCACCATACTGGGGGTAAAAAGTATGAATTGCCCAACGACGCCAAGGCTACGGGGAGAGAATAAATTTCTCGTCAACCCCATCATACTGGGGGTAAAAAGTATGAATTGCCCAACGCCGCTAAAGCTACGGGAAGAGAATAGATTTCTCGTCAACCCCACCATACTGGGGGTAAAAAGTATGAATTGCCCAACGCTGCTAAGGCTACGGGAAGAGAATAAATTTCTCGTTAACCCCACCATACTGGGGGTAAAAAGTATGAATTACCCATTGCCGACAAGGCTACAGGGAGAGAATAAATTTCTCGTCAACCCCACCATACTAGGGGTAAAAGTATGAATTGCCCAACGCCGCTAAGGCAAAGGGAAGAGGAAAAGTTTGGTATTTAAACCCAAACGAAACCCTCGACAACTCACTATGCTGAGGATAATAGCATGGCTAGCCCAACTCAAACGGTAGTTGGTAAAGGCAAAATCAAACCCGTTGATAGCTGGGGATTTGCTTAAAATCCCACGACAAATCTGTCACAACAGTATTCTTATCCGAATATAAGAATACATCACTGCCCTAAGCTGCTAAGGCAAAGGGAAGAGGAAAAGTTTGGTATTTAAACCCAAACGAAATCCTTGACAACTCACCATGCTGAGGGGAATAGCATGGCTAGCCCGACTCAAACGGTAGTTGGTAAAGGCAAATCAAACCCGTTGATAGCTGGGGGTTTGCTAAAAATCCTAATCAGATAAATCTCCTGTCACGTTAAGATTTCACCTCTAACAGCAAAACTTTTCTTGTCATTTTGCTCTAACAGAGCAAGCGACACTCCAAAATATTTGTCAAGTTAAAATCATACATCTGACATCATAATTCAAAATCAAAAGAGATAAAATCCTAATTAAATCGATCCCCTGTCACGTTAAGATTTCACCTCTGACAGAAAAGAAAATTCACACTTCATCAAGTCCAACATTACAACCTCTGATGAATGTGCTTTAGATATCGTTAAGTTGAAAATCACCTCTGACAAAAATCATCTCCCTATCAAGTTAATAGTTACCTCTGATAGTCCGAATCCAAAACTAAATACGTTAACCGTCACCTCTGTTTAGCCAGCTTGTCCCTATCACGACCAGATCCTCTGAATAGGTTAAGCTCCAAGACACGTTTAATGTCACCTCTGTCTTTTCCTGATTCGTCATACTAGATGTCACTGAACGGTTAGGATTAAAATAAGCACGTTAATATTATACCTCTGCTTGACCTAAAATAAGCACGTTAACATTATACCTCTGCTTGTCCTCTAATGAGTACGTTAAAATCATACCTCTGCTTGTTATGGAATAAATAAATATATTAACAGTTATCTCTATCGACCAAATTTTTTAAAAGGTCTATAACTAAAATTAAAGAATCCAAAGTATTTCGAAATTCAGTACGGTTCAATATAGAACTTCGAAAACTTTGGAGGGGGTTATGTAGAAATCAAAAAAAAAAAAAAAAAAAAAAATCATTTTTTGCTAAGTGGGCACACCCGCGGGAGGATTCCCGCGGGTCGCAACCCGCGGGGGCGATCCCGCGGGTTGCCACCCGCGGGTTGTTTTTCATTGTTTTCCCGTTGTTTTATTTCCTATTTTATTTTCCTGATATCCCGTGATCCGCTTTTTCAGGAGGAATCGAGCCGGATTTCAAGCTTCTTCGGTTTATAAAATACAGGAATTTAACGGGAGAAGGGACTTTTGACTTTTGGATTTTTGGATTGGGGGGAGATCCTTTCGGGAAGAGTCCAATTTTCCAGAGTCCAAATATCCAGAGAGGAGTTCCTCAATTCAGAGAGATCGGATCGTCAACGGAGTACAGAAACAAAGCTCCACCGCTGCCAGACCCACAAAAATAAAGGGGAATCGAAATCAATCGATCCCCATTCTTGTAATCTCGATTTTCTATTTTGTAATTTTTCTTTTATTGCTGTAATTCAAAATTAAATTGGCATATAAAGGAAGATTCAATTTTTCGGGCAAACACACCCGAACCCGTAGGGCATGGTGCACCGGCTGCCCCGAACAGGACCGTTCGTCAGACTGAATGCCCACATCAAGGTGTGCGAGCAGTCTCGACCGCCACGAACCGGACCGTTTGTCCGCCCGAACCCGCACGGCACGGTGCGCCGGCAGTCCCGGCCATGCCATCCGCCCCCGAACCGCACCGTCCATCCGCCCGAGCCCGCACAGCACGGTGCGCGGGCCTCCCCGAACTGGACTGTCCGTCCGCCAGAGCCCGCACGGCATGGTGCGCCGGCAGTCTCGGCCGTGCCAACAGCCCCGAACCGGACCGTCCGTCAGAGCATGGTGAGCGGGCAGTGCTGGCAGCTCCGAACCGGACTGTCCATCTGCTTGACCCCACATGGCACGGTGTTCGTGTAGCCCCGGCCACTCCGAACCGGTCCGTCCGTCCACCCGAACACTCACGGTAAGGTGCGTGTGCAGTCCTGGCCGCCCCAAACTAGACCGTCCGTCCACCCGAACACAAAAGGCTTGGTAAGCGGGGCATCCCGGACCGTCCGTCCGCCGTAACGCGCACGGCACGGTGTGCGTGCTGTCCCAGTCGCACCGAACAGGTCCGTCCGTTCGCCCGAATCAGCACGGCAGTCCCGGGCACCGCAAATCGGCCCGTCTGTCTGCACCAACCCGCACGGCACGGTGCGCGGGCAACCCTGTCCGCCTGACACCGCATGGCACGGTGTGCGGGCAGCCTTGGCCGCCGAATAGATTCGTTCGTCTGCCCGAATGCGCACGGCAGGGTGCGCAGGCAGTCCCGATCTCTTCGAACAGGACCGTACGTCCGACCGAACCCGTGCGGCACGGTGCACGGGCAATCCCGGCCATGCCCTACGCCACCGAACATCACCGTCCGTCCACCCGAGCTTGCACTGCACGGTGCGAGGGTTGCCCCGGCCGTGCCATTCGCCCCAAACCGAACCGTCCGTCCGCCCGAGCCCGCACGGCACGGTGCGAGGGCCGTCCCGGCCACCCCGAACAGGTCCGTCCGTCTGCTAGACCCCGCATGGCATGGTGCGCTGGT
>JAYEPQ010000019.1:10503385-10508385 GCA_036321105.1 Dracaena cambodiana | reverse complement strand
TTCACAGAAGATCGGGTCGGTCGGCAGTGCACCCCGCAAGGGGGATCCTGCCCATAAGCTTCCTTGCGCTTTCCAGGTTTTCACGCCCGTCAGCTCGCACGCATGTCAGACTCCTTGGTTTGTGTTTCAAGATGGGTCGGATGGGGAGCATGCAGATCGGTGCCAAGAGTGCACATCGTTCATTCGTAGGTAGCCGAATCACAACTGAGTAGAGGAGCGGGAGGTAGCAGACCCCCTGCCCTCTTCAAATCCACAGCACCTGCGAGCCCTGGCGAGTCCTCGACAGCTTATCGAAGCGGACGACCACGTACGACTGCCATTCGGTGGCTGTTGCAGACCCCCATGTGTGCCTCCCCCACCGCATCAAGCGTACGGAGGAGAGCGGCCAGGAGCATCCGACAACATTGGTTTCCAAAGGAATTCGGTTTGCTGTAAAGGCAAAGGGGCAAAGCACCGAGGCAGACACTGCCGCTGGTGTGAACTAGTGAAGGGAAAGCAGCACCAGCGGTCGGCTACGCAGAGGCAGGGGGCCTGCTGGGACATGCTGAACTGAAACCACTCACATGCCAACACGGAAGCTGCCTTGCGAGGCCCGAATGCTCGTGGCGGTCGTGCCCAAGCGGATGGCTCGGGCAGCAACTCACAACAGGACATCAGTGCGCACGAAACATAGCTCCAGCTAGACCCAGGGGTCGGGCCTCCCCAGGCCACCCCGCAGCTCCACTGCGAAAATAGCCAAGAAAAAGGGGCTAAACCGGCCTCTCGAGCGCCGAAAGGCAAGTAAAACGGGCCGAACCGGCCTCCCGAGCACGTAAAAACCAACAAAAAAGAGCAAAACAGGCCGAAACAGCCTCCCGAGAACCTAAAAGCCAACTAAAACGAGAAAAATGGGCCAAACCAGCCTCCCGAGCACCATAAAGCTGACAAAATCGAGCAGAACGGGCCAAACCAGCCTGCCGGGCCTCCGCCGCACGTGGCCGGAACTCTGGCGATGGCCGACAGAGCAGAACCGGCCTCCCGGGCACCGTAAGGCCAACATAAATGAGCAAAACGGGGCAAACCGGCCTTCCCAGGCCTCCGCCGGACATGGCCGGAACTCCAGCGATGGCCGGCGGTGCCCCGGCTGGACAGCCGCCCACTGGGCAAACCACGTGGTGGGGTAACCGCCCACCCAAGCCAAAGGGTCCTGCTCCATACACTGCATGGCCTGCCCCAGCCATGCCAAGGCAATGCCGGAACTTCGACGATGGCCGGCGGGGCAGAACCGGCCTCCTGAGCACCTTAAAGCTGACAAAACGAGCAAAATGGCCCAAACCGGCCTGCCCGGGCCTCCGCCGGACATAGCCGGAACTCCGGCAAAGGCCGGCGGCACCGCGGGCCGGACAACCATCCTCGGGGCGCACCGCTGGCGGGGTGGGCCGCCCCCCTAAGCCAAAGGGGCCTGCCCCTGCCATGCCCAGACGGTGCCATGGCCTGCCTATGCCCATGCCTAGACGGTGCCATGGCCTGCCCATGCCCATGCCCAGATGGTGCCATGGCTCCTGTTTGCTTGCCCCCCTACTACCTTATAATAGGTTTTAACCTTAATTAGTCCCTTGCAGACCTAAGTGTCTCTGCTAGCTCACTTTTTTCAAAAGAGGCTAGGCAACCTTAGTGTGGAAAAAGTGGCTATTCCTGAGGATGGACCCTCAAGACCAGCGCACGGGGAGTGTTCCGTCCGCACGGTGTGGCCATTTTCCCTCAGAATTGCTGTTCTAGCCGCGCCACTCAGCCTGAGCAGCCATGGCACTCCGCCAGAACCGTGCCGCCCGCACCAAACAGACCAGGAGCCCGGCAAAGGGGGTGAGGCAGCCGTTCTGGCCGTGCTAGGAGCCCCGAACCAGCCCGTCACACTATCAGAACCTGCAAGGAGCTGTGCAGGGGCTGTTCTGGCAGTGCCCGCAGCCACGAACTGGACTGTCCGTCAGCCCGAGCTTGCACGGGAGGGTGCAAGGGCAGTTCTGGCCATGCCATCCGCCTGAACCCGCACGGCACGGTGTGCGGGCAGCCCCGGCTGATCCATCCGCACCAAGAAAGGACCGTCCGTCCGCCAGAAGCTGAACGGCGTGGTGCGCGGGCCACCACGGGCGTGCCATCTGCCCCGAATCGGACCGTTCGTCTGACCAAACCCGCATGGCACGGTGCGCGGCCGCCCAGGGCATGCCATCCGCCCCGAACCGGAACGTCCATCCCCCCGAACCTGCACGGCACTGTGCGTGGGCAGCCCTGGTCGTGCTATTTGCCTCGAACCAGACTGTCCGTCCTCGTGAACCCGAACGACACGGTCATCCGCCCCGAACCGGACCGTCCGTCCGCCCGAACCCGCACGACACGGTGCGTGGGCCGCACTGGCCACGCCGAACCAGACCATCCGTCCGCACGAACCCGCATGGCATGGTGCGCATGCAAGTCGCGGCCGCCCAAACCCGTAGGGCACGGTGCACGGCACGGTGCGCTGGCAGTCCCATCTGCCCGAACCCGTAGGGCACGGTGCACGGGCAGTCCCGGCCACACCAAACAGGTCCGTCCGTTCGCCCGAAAGCGCACGGCACGGTGCGTGGGCAGTCCTGATCGCCCTGAACCGGACCATTCGTTTGCTCGAACCCGCATGGCACGGTGCGCAGGCAGTCCCGGCCGTGCCATCCGCCCCCGAACCGCACCGTACGTCCTCCTGAGCCCACACTACACGGTGCGTGGGCAGCCTCGGCCGTGCCATCCGCCTGAACCGGACTGACTGTCCATCCGAGCCCGCCCGGCATGGCGTGCGTGCAGTCCTGACCGTGCCAACCGCCCCGAACCGGACCGTCCGTCACGGCACAGTGAGCGGACCGTCCGTCCGTTCGAACGCGCACAGCAAGGTGCGCGGGCCGTCCCGACCGCCCCGAACCGGACTGTCCATCCGCCCGAACCCGCATGGCACGGTGCGCAGGCAGTCTCGGCCGTGCCATCCGCCCCCGAACCGCACCGTCCGTCCGCTCGAGCCCGCACTGCACAAGGCGCGGGCAGCCCTGCCGTGCCATCTGCACCGAACCGGACCGTCCGCCCGAGCCCGCATGGCACGGTGCGCCGGCAGTCCCGACCGTGCCAACCGCCCCGGACCGTCCGTCACGTCATGGTGAGCGAGCAGTCCTGGCTGCCCCAAACCGTTCCGTCCGTCTGCCCTAACACGCACGGCATGGTGAGTGGGCTGTCCTGGCTGCCCCGAACCGTTCCGTCTGTCCGCCCAAACACGCAAGGTACGGTGCGCAGGCCAACCCGACCGCACCGAACCGGACCGTCCGTCCGCCCGAACACGCACGGTACGGTGCGCATGCAGTCTTTGCCACCCCGAACAGGTCCGTCCGTCCGCCCGAACATGCACGGCACGGTGCGCGGGCAGTCTTGGCCACCCCGAACAGGTCCGTCCACCCGAACGCGCACGGCACAGTGCGCGGGCTGTCCCTGCTGCTATCTTCCCTCGAACAGGTCCGTCCGCCCGAGCCAGCACGACACGGTGCACGACACACCCGAACCAGATCGTCTGTCACGGCACGGTGAGCAGGCAGTCCCGACTACCCGAAATGATCCGTCCGTCCGCCCAAGCACGCACGGCACGGTGTGCGGGCAGTCCCAGCCGATAAAAACAAGCAAAACAGCCCGAAACAGGCTGTCCGGGCCTCCGCCAGACATGTCCAGAACTCCGACGATGGTCGGCGCCGCCGCCGGCTGGACAGCCACGCCCCAGGGCTTACCGCTTGCCGGGTGCACCGCCTACCTGAGCCAAAGGGACCTGCCCCTGCCATGCCCAAACGGTGCCATGGCCTGCACGAGCCCATGCCCAGACGGTGCCATGGCCTGCCCAAGCCATGCCCAGACAGTGCCATGGCCTGCCCTGCCATGCCCAGACGGTGCCATGGCCTGGACACCCGTTATGGCCGTGCCAGGAGCCCCGAACCAGCCCGTCGCACGACCGGAACCCGCAAGGAGCGGTGCACGGGCTGTTCCGGCTGTGCCTGCTACTAAGAACGGGACTGTCGTTGCGCCCCACCCCTCACGGGAGGGTGCGAGGGCAGTTCTGACTGTGCCATCCGCCTGGAACCCAACCGTCAGTCAACCGGAACCCGCAAGACACGGTGCGTGGGCAGCCCCGGCCATGCCATCCGCCCCAAAAGCGGACCGTTCGTCCGACCGAACCCGCACGACACGGTGCGCTGGCCTCCCCGGCCATGCCATCCACCCCGAACCGGACTGTCCGTCTGCCCAAACCCGCACGGCAGGGTGCGCGGGCAGCCCCGGCCGTGCCATCCTCCCCCAACCGAATCGTCCGTCCACCCGAACCCGCACGACACGGTCATCCGCCCCAAATCGGACTGTCCGTCCGCCCGAACCCGCACGGCAAGGTGCGAGGGCAGCCCCGGCCGCATCGAACTGGACCGTCTATCCACCCGATCCCGCATGGCAAGGTGCACGGGCAGTCCCGGCCGTGCCATCCACCCCGAACCAGACCGTCCGTCATGGCACGGCGAGCGAACGGTCCCGGCCGCCCCGAACCGGACTGTCCGGCCGCCCAAACGCGCACGGCGGGAGCACTGGCAGTCCCGATCACCTCGAGCAATCGATCTGTTCGCCCGAACCCACACGGCACAGAGTGCGGGCAATCCCGACCGCCCCGAATCGGACCGTCCGTACGCCCAAACCCGCATGGCCCGGTGCGTTGGCAGTCCTAGCCGCCGCGAACAGGTCCATCCGTCTGTCCAAATGCGCACGGCATGATGTGCGGGCAGACCCGGCCGCCCCGAACCGGTTCATCCGTTCTCTCGAACACGCTATGCACGGTGCGCTGGAAGTCCCGGCCACCCCGCATGGGCCTTTTCGCATGGGCCTAGCTGAGCGGCAGACCAGCCCCGCATGGGCCTTTTCGCATCCGGCCAGTGCGCATCGCCAGGCCCTATCCGCTTCCCTCCAAACATTTTCAAGCACTC
>JAYEPQ010000019.1:10483385-10498385 GCA_036321105.1 Dracaena cambodiana | reverse complement strand
CATTTTGCTACGTTCTTCATCAATGTGAGAGCCAAGATATCCGTTGCTGAGAGTCGTAAAAGTTTAACTTGTATGGAAGAATCGCACTGCACGCCAGAACCGGGTTGCGGCGCTTTCCCCGACTGAATGTTCCTTGGCACCCACCGCGCCGGGTATTGTTCCCGCCGCTCGTCCCACAACGAGGTGGGACGGGGGCGGCCATGGGTGCCCCGGGGTCAAGCGGGCGAATGCCGCCGTCCCTTCGCCCCTGCAGGAGCATTGACGGGTTTGCGATTGTCCGTTCAGGCCTCGACAATGATCCTTCCGCAGGTTCACCTACGGAAACCTTGTTACGACTTCTCCTTCCTCTAAATGATAAGGTTCAGTGGACTTCTCGCGATGTCGCGGGTGGCGAACCGCCCCGGTCGCCACGATCCGAACATTTCACCGGACCATTCAATTGGTAGGAGCGACGGGCGGTGTGTACAAAGGGCAGGGACGTAGTCAACGCGAGCTGATGACTCGCGTTTGCTAGGAATTCCTCATTGAAGGCCAACAACTGCAATGATCTATCCCCATCACGATGAAATTTTTGAAGATTACCCAGGCCTGTCGGCTAAGGCTATAGACTCGTTGAATACATCAGTGTAGCGCGCATGCGGCCCAGAACATCTAAGGGCATCACAGACCTGTTATTGCCTCAAACCTCCGTGGCCTAAGCGGCCATAGTCCCTCTAAGAAGTTGGCCGTGGAGGATGCCTCCGCGTAGCTAGTTAGCAAGTTGAGGTCTCGTTCGTTAATGGAATTAACCAAACAAATCGCTCCACCAACTAAGAACGACCATGCACCACCACCTATAGAATCATGAAAGAGCTTTCAGTCTGTCAATCCTTACTATGTCTGGATCTGGGAAGTTTCCCCGTGTTGAGTCAAATTAAGCCACAGGCTCCACTCTTGGTGGTGCCCTTCCGTCAATTCCTTTAAGTTTCAGCCTTGCGACCATACTCACCCCGGAACCCAAAAACTTTGATTTCTCATAAGGTGCTGGCGGAATCCTAAAAGCAACATCCGCCGATCCCTGGTTGGCATCGTTTATGGTTGAGACTAGGACAGTATTTGATCATCTTCGATCCCCCAACTTTCGTTCTTGATTAACGAAAACATCCTTGGCAAATGCTTTCGCAGTTGTTCGTCTTTCATAAATCAATGAATTTCACCTCTGACTAGGAAATACGAATGCCCCCGACTGTCCCTCTTAATCATTACTCCGATCCCGAAAGCCAACAGAATAGGACCGAAATCCTATGATGTTATCCCGTGCTAATGTATACAGAGCGTAGGCTTGCATTGAGCACTCTAATTTCTTCAAAGTAACAGCGCTGGAGGGATGACCCAGCCAGTTAAGGCCAGGAACGCATCGCCAGCAGAAGGGACGGGACGACCGATGCACACCGGAAGGCGGACTAGCCGGCCCAGCCCAAGATCCAACTACGAGGTTTTTAACTGCAACAAGTTAAATATAAGCTTTTGGAGCTGGAATTACCGCGGCTGCAGGCACCAGCTTGCCCTCCAATGGATCCTCGTTAAGGGATTTAGATTGTACTCATTCCAAATTACCAGACTCGTAAGAGCCCGGTATTGTTATTTATTGTCACTACCAACCCATGTCAGGATTGGGTAATTTGCGCGCCTGCTGCCTTCCTTGGATGTGGTAGCCGTTTCTCAGGCTCCCTCTCCGGAATCGAACCCTAATTCTCCGTCACCCGTCACCACCATGGTAGGCTTCTATCCTACCATCGAAAGTTGATAGGGCAGAAATTTGAATGATGCGTCGCCGGCACGAGGGCCGTGCAATTCGTCTAGTTATCATGAATCGTCAGAGAAGCGGGCAGGGCCCGCATCGGCCTTTTATCTAATAAATGCATCCCTTCCAGAAGTCAGGTTTTGTTGCACGTATTAGCTCTAGAATTACTACGGTTATCCGAATAGCAGGTACCATCAAACAAACTATAACTGATTTAATGAGCCATTCGCAGTTTCACAGTCTGGATTTGTTCATACTTACACATGCATGGCTTAATCTTTGAGACAAGCATATGACTACTGGCATGATCAACCAGGTAGCACACCCTCGACGACGTCCGCACTGCCGAGGTGCCCTCCTGAGCACGGGAGGACGGGCCATCGGCAGGCGGGGCATCGTTCATTCGTAGGCAGCTGAATCGCAACCGAGTAGAGGAGTGAGAGGCAGCAGACCCCCAACACTCTTCAAATCCACAGCACCCGCGAGCCTTGGCGAGTCCTCGATAGCCGATCGGAGCGGACGGCCGCGTACGGCCGTCGTTCGGTGGTTGTCGCGGACCCCCATGTTTGCCTCCCCCGCCGCATCGAGCGTACGAAGGAGAGCAGTCAGGAGCATCCGACGACATTGGTTTCCAAAGGAATCCGATTTGCAGCACAAGCAACGGGGCAATGCACCGAGGTAGACGCTACCACCGGTGCGAACCAGTGAAGGGACAGCAGCGCCGATGGTCGGCTGTGCAGAGGCAGGAGGCCTGCCAGGACATGCTGAACCGAAACCACTCACATGCCGACACGGATGCTGCCCTGTGAGGCCCGAATGCTCGTGGCGGCCGTGCCCAAGCAGATGGCCAGGGCAGCAACTCGCAACGATACATTGGTGCGCATGCAACATAGCTCAGCCGAGCACGGGAAATCTGAGAGAGCCAGTTAGACCCGGGGGTCTGGCCTCCCTAGGCCACCTCGCAGGCTTCGCTGTGAAAATAGCCAAGAAAAAAGGGCCAAACCGGTCTCCCGAGCACCAAAAGCCAAGCAAAATAGACCGAACCGGCCTCCCGAGCACGTAAAAACCAACAAAAACGAGCAAAACAAGCCGAAACGGCCTCCCGAGCACATAAAGGCCAACAAAAACAAGAAAAACGGGCCAAACCAGCCTCCTGAGCACCATAAATCCGACAAAATCGAGCAAAATAGGACAAACCAGCTTACCCGACACATGGCCGGAACTCCGGCGATGGCCGGCGGGGCGGAATCGGCCTCCCGAGCATCTTAAGGCCGGCAAAAACGAGCAAAACGGTCTAAACCGGCCTGCTCGGGCCTCCGCCAAACCCCGCTCAGCACGGTGCTCGGGCAACCCCGACCGCACCGAACCGGTCCGTCCGTCCGCCCGAACATGCACGACACGGAACGCGTCTAGTCCCGGCTGCCCCAACAGGACCGTCCGTCTGCGCAAACATGCAAGGCACAGTACGGGGGGGTCCCGTACCGTCCGTCCAGCCGAACACGCACGACACGGTGTGCGTGCAGTCCTGGCCGCCTCGAACAGGTTCGTCTATCCGCCCGAACACGTCGTCCGTTCGCTCGAACACGCAAGGCACAGTGCGCGGGCAGTCCCTGCCGCCAAGAACATGTCCGTCCGTCCAACCAAACCCGCACGGCACGGTGCGCGGGCCGTCCTGTCTGCCCGAACGCGCACGGCACAGTGTGCAGGCAGTCACGGTCGTGCCATCCGCCCACGAACTTTACTGCACGTTGCGAGGGCAGACCCGGCAAAGCCATTCGCCACAAACCGGACCGTCCGTCCGCCTGAGCTCGTACGGCATGGTTCGCAGGCAGTCCCGGCCGTGCCAACCGCCCCAAACCGGACCGTCCATCACGGCACGGTGAGTGGCCAGTCCCGGCCACCCCGAACCTGTCTGTCCGTCCGCCCAAACACGTACGGCACGGTGCGCGGATAGTCCTGGCCGCACCAAACAGGATCGTCCGCCCGAACATGCACGGCATGGTGCGGGGGCAGTCCTGGCCGCCCCGAACAGGTCCGTACGTCCGCCCGAACCCGTACCGCACGGTGCGCGGGCAGTCCCGGCCACCCCGAACAGGTCCGTCCGTCCGCCCGAATGCGCACGGCATGATACGCAGGCAGTCCTGGCCGCCTCGAACAGGTCCGTTGGACCGCCCGAACCCGCACGGCACGGTGCACGGGCAGTCCCGGCTGCCACAAACTAGTTCGTCCGTCTGTCCGATCTGTCCGCCCGAACACGCAAGGCACGATGCGTGGTCCGTCCCGGTCGCCCCGAACCAGTCCGTCCAATCGCCCGAACGCGGACGTCACGGTGCGCGTGCAGTCCCGACAGCCCCAAACCGGACCGTTTGTCTGCCCAAACGTGCACGGCACATTGCGGAGGCAGTCTCGGCCGCCCCGAACAGGTCCGTCCGTCTGCCCGAACGCGCACAGCACGGTGCGTGGGCAGTCCATGCCGCCCCGAACAGGTCCGTCCATCCGTCTGAACCTGCACGGCACGGTGCGCGGGCTGTCCCGGCTGCTCCGAACCGAACCGTCTGCCCGCCCGAACCCGGCGCTCCCGGCCACCTCGATCGGGTATGTCCGTCTACCCGAACGCGCACGGCACGGTGCTGGAGCAGTCCCCGTCCCCCTGAACAGGTTCGTCCATCCGCCTAAACTCGCACGGCATGGTGCACAGGCAGTCCCGGCCGCCCCGAATAGGTCTGTCCGTCCGACCGACCCCGGATGGCATGGTGCGCGGGCAGTCCCGGCCGCCCCGAGCAAGTCTGGCTGTTTGCTCGAACGCGCAAGGCACGGTGCAGGGGCGGTCCCGGTCGCCCCAATCACGTCCGTCCGTCTACACGTACCCGCACGGCATGGTGCGCGGGCAGTCCTGGCCGCCCCAAACTGGACCGTACGTCCGTCCGAACTTGCACGGCACGGTGCGTGGGTAGTCCCAGCCGCCCTGAACAGGTCCGTCCGTCCGCCGGAAGGCGCACGGCCGCCCCAAACCGGTTCTTCCGTCCGTCCAAACACGCAAGGCATGGTGCACGGGCAGTCCCAGTCGCCCTGAATCGGTCCGTCCGCCAACCTGAACGCGCACGTTATGGTGCACCGGCTATCCCGGCATCCCCGAACCGGACCGTCCGTCCGCCTGAACGCACACGACACAGTGCGCAGGCCGTCCCGACTGCCCCGAACCGGACCGTCCGTCCTCCCGAACCTGCACGGCATGGTGCGCGGACAGTCCCTGCCATCCCGAACAGGTCCGTCCGTCCTTTCGATCCCACAAGGCACAGTGCGCGGTCCGTCGCGGTCGCCCTGAACCTGTACGTCCGTCCACCCGAACGTGCCAGTCACGGTGCACGGGCAGTCCCGGCAGCCACAAACCGGACCGTCCGTCTGCCCAAACGTGCACGGCACCGTGCGTAGGCAGTCCTGGCCGCCTCGAACAGGTCCGTACACCCGTACCTGCACGGCACGGTGAGCGGGCAGTCCCGGCTGCTTCAAATAGGTTCGTCCGTCCATCCAAACCCGGCGGTCCCGGCCGCCCCGAACGGGTCCGTCCGACCGCTCGAACCAGCACGGCATGGTGCGGGGGCAATCCTGGCCGCCCCGAACAGGTCCGTCCGTCCGCTCGAACCTGCACGCCACGGTGTGCTGGCAGTTCCGGCCGCCCCGAACAGGTCCGTCCGTCCACCCCAACGCGCACGGCACGGTACATAGGCAGTCCCCGCCGCCCCGAACAGGTCCGTTCGACCGCCTGAACCCGCACGGCACTGTGCACGGGCAGTCCTAACTCCCGAACTAGTTCGTCTGTCTGCCCGATCCGTCCGCCCGAACACGCAAGGCACAATGCGCGGTCAGTCCCGGTCGCCTCGAACAGGTCCGTCCAACGCCCGAACGCGCACGTCACGGTGCACGTGCAGTCCTGGCAGCCCCAAACCGGACCGTCCGTCTTTCCAAACGTGCACGGCTCATTGCGCAGGCACTCCCGGCCACCCCGAAGCGGTCCGTCCGTCTGCCTGAACGCGCACAGCACGATGCGTGGGCAGTCCATGCCGCCCCGAACAGGTCCGTCCGTCTGCCCGAACCTGCACGGCACGGTCTGCCCGCCCAAACCCGGCGGTCTCGGCCGCCCCGAACTCGCACGGCACGGTCCGGGAGCACTCCCCGCCACCCCGAATAGTTCCGTCCGTCCGCCCAAACCCGCACTGCATGGTGCGCGGGCAGTCCCGGCCGCCCCGAGCAGGTCCGTCCATTCGCTCGAACGCGCACAGCACGGTGCGGGAGAGGTCCCGGCAGCCCCGATCATGTCCGTCTGTCTACACAAACCCGCACGGCACGGTGCACGGGCAGTCCCGGCCGCCCCAAACTGGACCGTATGTCCGTCCGAACTTGCACGACACGGTGCGCGGGCAGTCCCGGCCGCCCCGAACAGGTCCGTCCATCTGTCGAAAGGTGCACGGCCGCCCCCAACCGGTCCATCCGTCCGCCCGTTCCGTCCGTCTGAACACGCAAGGCAGGGTACACAGGCAGTCCCGGTCTCCCAGAACCGGTCCATCCGCCAACCAGAACGTGCACATCATGGCACGCCAACTATCCCAGCAGCCCCGAACCGGACCGTCCGTCCCGGCCGCCCCGAGCAGGTCCGTCTGTCCGCCCAAACCCACACGTCATGGTGCGCAGGCATTCCCGTCCGCCGAAACATGCATGGCACTGTACGTGTGCAGTCCCTACCACCCCGAATTGGTGAGTCCATCCACGCGAATGCGCACGGCACGGTGCACGACCATTCTCGACTGCCCCGAGCCGGACCGTCCATCAGCCTGAATCAGCATGGAACGGCGCACGGGCAGTCCCGGCCGTGCCATCTGCCCCGAACCGGACCGTCCGTCATGGCACGGTGAGCGAGCGGTCCCGGCCGCCCTGAACCGATCCATCCATCTGTCCAAACACGCACGACACAGTGCGCGGGCAGTCCCGGCCGCACCGAACCGGACTGTCCGTCAGCCCGACCCCGCACGGCACAGTGCTCCGGCAGCCACGGCCGCACCAAACCGGTCCATCCTTCTGCCCGAACACGTACGGCACGGAGCGCCTATGATGTGTTATATTTACTGCAAGCGCACAGTATCATTGTAGCGCTGTACAGGTCGTCTCACAAGGATCTAAGGTGTTTCTGCGTTTCTTACTTTCTCTATAGTTCACCGGACTAACCAAAGGTTCTAAGTTGAAGTCGGATTAATCTAAGTAGCCTAGGATATAGAATCCACTAATTTCCAACCATGTTCTTACTTCTACTATTTTCTTCTATCATAAAAATTCAATCTTTTTAGTTTAATTTTTACTTAAAGTGCCCTAAGCATGAGCTATCAAGTGTTGTGCAAGTATAGCTCATCAAAAGATGCTACTTCTTATAAAAATAAACTAATTCTTTTAGATAATTCAAATAAAAAGACAAAACCAGCAACCCCAATCCCTAACTAAGTATAGATTATCAAGAATCCTAATTCAAGTATAACCTTTCAAAGTTCTAAACTTCGGGTCCTTGTATTTTAATCTTTCATTTGAGAAATCATGGCTTTATTAATTTTATTTAAGAAGAAAAATATTAGAAAATAATTACATGGTAGATCTTAGCTTCATCTACATCCTAGAGCTGATCTAATTAGCTACTCATGATTTTTACTAAGGAAGATCAAATTTTTATTCATAGAATGATAAACCCTAATTTAGAAAGCGGTAAACCCTAATCTAGAAAGCAGTAAACCCTAATTTAAAAAGCAATCAAATCTATGCAGAAAGAAAATAAGAATCTCAAGAACAATGAGTTACCTCTGGACACGGTGTTGTGGCCGTCGACCTTCAGCAAAAACCCCAACTTTATTGAAGAGAAAAATCGAATACAAAAATTCCAGATTCAGTATCTCCGTCAAAATACAAGGGTTAGCCAATAAATAGGCATCGGAAACCAAACCCTATTTCTAGCCGAATCTAAAAGTGAAACAAATTACAATGAAGCCATAGGAAAAATCTCGGCGCATGGCGCCCAAAGTGAGCCGCCAAATAGCGGTATAAACAGCTACATAGCGGCTCAAATTGGAGATAAATTCATGAAATTTTTTACACATGTAAATCTTGTCTTCTAGCTTTAATATTCCTGACTGTATTCGACTTTAAGTCTCTACAGAATCATATTCTCGTAGTCTTGCCCACTTTAATAACCTTTCGGACTCTGATTTCCGACTCCGACTCTGATTTCATGCCTTCTCCTTGTATAATTCGGATTACCTGCAAAAGACACTAAAAATACCCGAGTAGCATTTATTTATATACAAAAATAGATAAAGTATGAGAGGAAAAATACAATATATGTTATTCATCACACTCCCACACCTATCTTTCGCTAGTCCTCGAGCAAAACCTAAACCTAAAAAGAAAAAAAGAAAACAAAAACAAAAGTCCTAACTCACTTTCGCAGGAATCGCGATTACACTTAGCTCGTGCAACAACCCTTTAAACCCCTAGGTTACCCTAGTGGACGAGTGTTGTCTCGTGAGGGTTTGCAGTGAATATACCCACAAAATTCATGAAGCAGATAGATTAAGGAATAAAGAAATGAAAAATAAGGATAACCAAAAATCAAGAAAAATAAAAAATTTATACAAAAGCAAGAAGAATCTATTTTTTTTTTATCATGTTTTCATCAATTAATCTCACTAATATACAAACTCAAGAACGCATCTAGATTATCAATTTTCAAATTGAGCGTCATATCAGATACACTTATCATTTTAATCAAAAAATTTAAATCCTATCTTTCAATACTCACTAACATATAATCCATTGGCTCCTATACATCTACGTACACGTGTGATAGTCTACTTCGGTTTTGGACTCGAACTCTAACTCATGATTCATCTCCTCTCTCATAACATTTTTTTTCTTTTTTTTTTCCTTTTTTTTTTAAGAATATTTCACCTTTCATGCGAATATTCACGCTTACTTAGGCGCAAAGTACCCGATTACTTGGATCATACTCTTTTTTCACTCTTGAGGCTATTGCCTTAATACCAGGCGCACCCCATTATTTTATCACTCTCGAGGCTATTGCCTTAATACCAGGCTCACCCCATTATTTTATTCTCACCTTTTTTTTTCATTTTTTTTCTAGTTTTTTTCTATTTTTTTAGAGAGAGAAAACTTACTCAATCGTTATCATCTTTGTCCTTAACCTAATAAACTATTGTGAAGTGAAAAATAGATGTATACTTGCCTCAAAACTACTGTTAGCAATATTTATTTTTCAGATTTTGATCTTTTTCATAAATTTCAAAGTGTATCATCCAATCTACTCTCCTATCCAATTTCAAATCTAAATTTATCCATTTATCTGTAATTAGTTTGGTCTATTGATGAAAAATATAATTTTTCTTTTTAAAAAATTTTTTTCATTTTTGTTTTAAAATTTTTTAAATTAGTTACCCTAAAAACTACCCAAAGTGTAAAATAAAGAAACCCAAAATACTAAAAATAAAAAAATAAAAAATAAAATAAAGTCCTAAAAATAAAAATCTCTTAAAAACTACTCCCCCACACCTAAACTTGTGTATGCCCTCATACACAAACCAAGTGTGGTAAAACAAAATGTGAAAACTATTATACAAATACTATACAAATAATGAGAGTCGTAAAAGTTACGATCTCAATATCATCACCCTATTAACGCATGAAAAGCGGTTACGACCTCTCGATCGCTTCCCACTTTCATAGTGTGTGCGTTTTAAACGTGAAGTGGGTGCATTATTATATTTCATCAACCTCTTAAAAGTCACGAGATTACCTGTCTGCTTCTTATGTCGTCCTCGCTTTTTCTTTGTCCACATGTAAGCATTAACAATTGGGTTAAAGAATTCTTTATTATAAACCTGCCAATCATCGTTAGCAACAAGCATACATGTAGAAATATCATGAGGTGAGAAGAGTCTAATATGATTAAGTGAATGTGGTGGTGGCTCTTCTAACTCATGAAGTAATGCGAGCTCCTCTGCAAACAAATCCTCAAAAGTTTGCTCATAATTCAATGGCACACTTGCACAAGTATCATCATATATAAAATCAGTATATGCCAATTCTTCTAATAGTATGAGCTCATCTTTGAATATTTGCTCAAATGAAGGTTCATCATCAGTGGAAGAGGTCGAATGAGAGTGCAAACTATGAATCATATTGACCTCAATGAGAGAGCTCGTTGCGTGCTCATCCATATTAAATATGTTCAATGCCACAGTCATATTTCCAAACGATAACTTCATGAGACCACTCCTACAATCAATCAATGCATTTGATGTTGCAAGGAATGGTCTACCCAAGATAATGGGAATTTGATTCCGTGGATTGGAGATTGGCTCAGTTTCTAAAACAATAAAGTCTACAGGAAAAATAAACTCGCCAACCTTATGAGCACATCTTCAACCATACCAAGTGGTCTCTTAATTGAACGATCAGCTAGCTGTAATGTAACCTTGGTAGGTTGAAGTTTTCCTAACCCCAGTTGCTGATAAACAGTGTAAGGAAGCAAATTGACACTTGCCCCTAAATCAAGCAACGCCCTATCAAATGTAGTATTCCCAATGGTGCATGAGATTGTAGGGGAACCTGGATCTTTGTACTTGATAGGCAAGGAGTTAGAGAGGATATGTGATATATTTGCAGCAAGAAAAACTTTCTCAGGAACGTTTCTTGCTCGTTTCTTACTGCACAAATCCTTGAGGAACTTAGCATAAGTAGGAACCTGTTGTATCATGTCAAGGAGTGGAATATTAACCTTCACTTGCTGAAATGTTTCAAGAATCTTTTCTACTTGCGGTGAAGGCTTTCAAAGCCGATTTGGATATGGTGCTTTCGGCTCAGGAACAGGTTCTTCCAAATGAGTACGTGACGGTGATGGAGGTGATGGAGATGATTGTGGAGAAATGAGTGGAAGAGATGATGTAGCCTGCGAGATAGTAGGAGTGGGATTAGGGGGCACGGCTACACTATTATCCACTTGCTTGCCAGATCTAAGCGTGTGAATGGCATTGCATTGGTGGACATGCGACTGATTGGAGTTCGAGGAACTGGCGTTAGGATTTGTTATGGGTTGACTTGGAAAAGTGCCCTTGCCACGTTCACTAATTTGATTAGCTAGTTGTCCAACCTGTTGCTCTACATTCTTAATAGATTGAGAGTTCACGAGCAGGTGCTGATCTGTTCTTTGAATAAAATCAGTTGATACTTTCATAAGATTCTGCATGTATGTGTCAAGGTTGGACTGAGACTTGAGAAGATTTTCAACGTGCTTCTCAAGTGACTGAAGTCGCTTTTCTTGTTCATTATTAGACCCCTGTTGTGGATATGAGTGGTTTTGTACAGGTGGTCTATTCTGGTTGTTCCCATGATTTGAAATATTTGTGTGTTGATAAGTACCCATATTTGGTCTTAGAAACTGACCAGTGGCTGGAGGTTGCATGTTAAGGTTAGGGCCCCCCTGATATTGCCCTTGACCCCATGATAGATTTGGATGATTTCTCCAGCCAGGATTGTATGTAGGAGCGTAAGGATTGTTCATGGGTTGTTGATATAAGGCGTTAGCCTGCTCAAGTGTGCGACCCATGGAATTCATTAACAATGGACACTCCTCCATAACGTGATTGGGAGTTCCGCAATTAAAGCATGTGGGACTTTGGAGTTGATTCACTTGACCCACTGGTGGAGACTGAGCACTAGGAGTCTCCAGTGCCTCAATTCTTCTCATAAGGGCTGCGATCTTTGCTTCAGCAGCTATAGAGCTGTCGACGCTATGGATCCCACTCTTATGAGCAGAAGTTGATATACTGGGCTTCTCAGTGGAACTCTCCCACTGCATAGTCTTCCATGATAAGTCCTCAAGAAAGTCCCATGCTTCATCCTCGTTTTTCTTCATAAACTCCCCTTGACACATGGATTCCAGAAGAGTTTTGGATGTGTAATCAAGTCCTTCGTATATGATTTGACACAACCGCCACTTTTCTATTGCATGGTGGGGGCACTGAGCCAATAAATCCTTGAACCGTTCTAAGTATTTCCAGAAAGGTTCTCCCGACACTTGAAGGAATTGATTAATTTGATTTCTGACTCTTGCCGTCTTGTGCGTGGGATAATATTTCTTGAGAAACACTGTAACGAATTCATCCCAAGTAGTGATTGAATCAGAAGGCATACTGTACAACCACTTCTTGGCATTATCCTTAAGTGCAAAAGGGATGAAGCGGAGCTTAACTGCGTCCTCCGATAAGTTTTGCAGTTTTATCATTACGCATACTTCTTGAAATTCACTGATAAAGAGATATGCATCTTCTGAATCAGAACCAGTGAATTTGGGAAGCATACTAATGTACTGCGGTTTTAATTCATAGTGATTACCCGCTACGTGTAGAAGTTTGATGCATGATGGTAATGATGTACGCAACGGGTAACATCGATCCTGAAGGATCGGGATCGCCTGGTCCATCTTATCTCCCATGAACAAATATGATCTTACAAGTCGACCAAATTGATCACGAGTCCAATGTGGCATGAACCAGCGACCGTGAGTGTATGCGTGAACTTCCTAAACTAATGCAAGAAGTGGGGTATAGTGGAGAGATAAAACGGGTGAATAGATATGATCAAATAAAAATGTTAATTATACTGTTCCTAATTTTTGTATTTTTTTAAAATTTTTCTACAGAATCAGAAAGAAAAACTACAGAAACAGAGAAAATTCAGGTTCCGAACGTACCTGTTTCACCGCTAAATAGCGGTTCTAATCGCTGAATAGCGGCTAGACTGATGAATTTGATTTCGAGCTTTTTTTGCTTGGTTAAGAGGCTCTTCCAATCCTTTAAATTTTCCTGTCTCTGCAATTTCTATTTCCTGCACACTCACACACACTGTTAATCCGTAAAATTCTAGAAAAAGCAAGAAAAATACCTTCGATCCCCGGCAACGGCGCCAAAAACTTGATGTGTTATATTTACTGCAAGCGCACAGTATCGTTGTAGCGCTGTACAGGTCGTCTCACAAGGATCTAAGGTGTTTCTGCGTTTCTTACTTTCTCTATAGTTCACCGGACTAACCAAAGGTTCTAAGTTGAAGTCGGATTAATCTAAGTAGCCTAGGATATAGAATCCACTAATTTCCAGCCATGTTCTTACTTCTACTATTTTCTTCTATCATAAAAATTCAATCTTTTTAGTTTAATTTTTACTTAAAGTGCCCTAAGCATGAGCTATCAAGTGTTGTGCAAGTATAGCTCATCAAAAGATGCTACTTCTTATAAAAATAAACTAATTCTTTTAGATAATTCAAATAAAAAGACAAAACCAGCAACCCCAATCCCTAACTAAGTATAGATTATCAAGAATCCTAATTCAAGTATAACCTATCAAAGTTTTAAACTTCGGGTCCTTGTATTTTAATCTTTCATTTGAGAAATCATGGCTTTATTAATTTTATTTAAGAAGAAAAATATTAGAAAATAATTACATGGTAGATCTTAGCTTCATCTACATCCTAGAGCTGATCTAATTAGCTACTCATGATTTTTACTAAGGAAGATCAAATTTTTATTCATAGGATGATAAACCCTAATTTAGAAAGCGGTAAACCCTAATCTAGAAAGCAGTAAACCCTAATTTAAAAAGCAATCAAATCTATGCAAAAAGAAAATAAGAATCTCAAGAACAATGAGTTACCTCTGGACACGGTGTTGTGGCCGTCGACCTTCAGCAAAAACCCCAACTTTATTGAAGAGAAAAATCGAATACAAAAATTCCAGATTCAGTATCTCCGTCAAAATACAAGGGTTAGCCAATAAATAGGCATCGGAAACCAAACCCTATTTCTAGCCGAACCTAAAAGTGAAACAAATTACAATGAAGTCATAGGAAAAATCTCGGCGCATGGGGCCCAAAGTGAGCCGCCAAATGGCGGTATAAACAGCTACATAGCGGCTCAAATTGGAGATAAATTCATGAAATTTTTTACACATGTAAATCTTGTCTTCTAGCTTTAATATTCCTGACTCTATTTGACTTTAATTCTCTACAGAATCATATTCTCGTAGTCTTGCCCACTTTAGTAACTTTTCGGACTCTGATTTCCGACTCCGACTCTGATTTCATGCCTTCTCCTTGTATAATTCGGATTACCTGCAAAAGACACTAAAAATATCCGAGTAGCATTTATTAATATACAAAAATAGATAAAGTATGAGAGGAAAAATACAATATATGTTATTCATCAGCCTACCATCCCGGCCGCTCCGAACAGGACCTTCCGTCTGCTCGAACGCACATGGCACGGTGAACAGGCAGTCTTGGTCATGCCATCTACCCCCGAACCGCACCGTCCGTCCGCTCGAGCTTGCACTGCATGGTGCGAGGCCCGACCCGGCCATGCCATCCGCCCTGAACCGGACTGCCTATCATGACACGGTGGGCGGGCAGCCATGGCCGCCCCGGGTTCGGTCCATCCGTGAGCCCGACCCCGCTCGGCACGGTGCTCAGGCAGCCCCGGCCGCACTGAACCGGTTTGTTCGTCTGCCTGAACACGCACGGCACGGAGCGTGTGCTGTCCCAGCTGCCCCGAACAGAACCGTCTGTCCGACCGAATACGCAAGGCATGGTACGTGGGGGGTTCCGGACCGTTCGTCCGCGCAAATGCGCACGGCATGGTGCGCGTGCAGTCCCGGCCTCTCCGAACAGGTCCATCTGTCCGCCCGAACACGAAAGGCACGGTGCGTGGGCAATCTTGCCCACCCTGAACCGGACCATCCGTCCACCAGAATCCGCACGGCACGGTCTGCGGGCAGTCCCGGCCGCCCCGAATAGGTCTGTCCGTCAGCCCGAACCCGCACGGTAGTCCCGGGCACCCCAAACCGGTCCGTCTGCATGAACCCGCACGGCAAGGTGCGCGGGCAGTCCCGGTCGCACTGAATAGGTCCGTCTGTTCGCCCGAAAGAGCACGGCACGGTGCGCGGGAAGTCCTGACTGCCACGAACCGGACCGTTCGCCAGCCTGAATCCGCACGGCATGGTGCGCGGGCAACCCCGGCCATGCCATCTGACCCCGAACCGCACCGTACGTCTGCCTGAGCCCGCACTGCACGGTGCGCGGGCAGCCTTGGCCGTGCCATCCGCCCCGAACTAGACC
>JAYEPQ010000019.1:10475885-10478385 GCA_036321105.1 Dracaena cambodiana | reverse complement strand
AAACTTCCCTAGCCTAAGCGGCCATAGTTCCTCTGAGAAGCTGGCCGCGGAGGATGCCTCCGCATAGCTAGTTAGCAGGCTGAGGTCTCGTACGTTAACGGAATTAACCAGACAAATCGCTCCCCAACTAAGAACGGCCATGCACCACACCCATAGAATCAAGAAAGAGCTCTCAGTCTGTCAATCCTTACTATGTCTGGACCTGGGAAATTTCCCCGTGTTGAGTCAAATTAAGTCGCAGGCTCCACTCCTGGTGGTGCCCTTCCGTCAATTCCTTTAAGTTTCAGCCTTGCGACCATACTTCCCCCGGAACCCAAAAACATTGATTTCTCAAAAGGTGATGGCGGAGTCCTAAAAGCAACATCCGTCGATCCCTGGTCGGCATCGTTTATGGTTGAGACTAGGACGGTACTTGATTGTCTTCAAGCCCACAACTTTCGTTCTTGATTAACGAAAACATCCTTGGCAAATGCTTTCGCAGTTGTTCGTCTTTCATAAATCCATGAATTTCACCTCTGACTGTGAAATATGAATGCCCCCGACTGTCCCTCTTAATCATTACTTCGATCCCGAAGGCCAACAGAATAGGACCGAAATCCTGTGATGTTATCCCATGCTAATGTATACAGAGCGTAGGCTTGCTTCAAAGTAACGGTGCCGGAGGCACGACCCGGCCAGTTAAGGCCAGGAATGCATTGCCGCAGAAGGGACGGGATGGCCGGTGCACACCGGAAGGCGGACCGGCCGGCCCAGCCCAAGGTCCAACTGCGAGCTTTTTAACTACAACAACTTAAATATACGCTATTAGAGCTTGAATTACCGCGGCTACTGGCACCAGACTTGCCCTCCAATGGATCCTCGTTAAGGGATTTAGATTGTACTCATTTCAATTACCAGACTCGTAAGAGCCCGGTATTGTTATTTATTGTCACTACCTCCCCATGTCAGGATTGGGTAATTTGCACGCCTGCTGCCTTCCTTGGATGTGGTAGCCGTTTCTCAGGCTCCCTCTCCGGAATCGAACCCTAATTCTCCGTCACCTGTCACCACCATGGTAGGCCTCTAGGCATGGTGCGTGGGCAGTCCCGGCCCCCCGAACCGGTTCGTCCGTCTGCTCGAACACGCACGTCACGGTGTGCCGGCAGTCCCGGTAGCCCCAAACCGGACCGTCCATCTGCTCGAACGCGCATAGCACAGTGCACAGGCAGTCCCGACCTTTTCGAACAGGTTCGTCTGTCCGCCCGAACGCGCACGGCGCGGTGCGCGGGCAATCCCGGCCACCCCGAAAAGGTACGTCCGTCTGCTCGAACCTACACGGCACGGCCCGGCTGCCCGAATAGGTCCGCCCGTCCATCCGAACCCGACGGTCCCGGCCGCCCCGAACGGGTCCGTCCGTACCCCCGAACCCACAAGGCATGGTGCGCGGGCAGTCCCGGCCGCCCCGAACAAGTCCGTCCGTCCACCTGACACCGCACGGCATGGTGTGCGGGCAGTCCCGGCCATCCCGAATAGGTCCGTCCGTCCGCCCGAACGCGCACGACATGGAGCGGGGCGCTTCCGGCCGCCCCTATCAGGTCCGTCCATCCGCACGAACATGTAAGGCATGGTAAGCGAGTAGTCCCAGCCGTTCCGAGCAGGTCTGTCCGTCCGTCCGTTCCGTCCGCCCGAACACGCAAGGCACGGTGCACGGGTAATCCCGGCCGCCCCTAACTGCTCCGTCTGTCAGCCCGAACGCGCACGTCACGGTGCGCCGGCAGTCCCGGCAGCCCCGAACCGGACGGTCTGCCCGTCCAAACCTGCACGACATAGTGCGCAGGCAGTCTCGATCGCCCCAAACAGGACCGTCCGTCCGCCCGAACCCATACTGCATGGATCGCGGGTAGTCCTGGCCGCACCGAACCGGACCGTCCGTCCGCCAGAACCCGCACGGCACGGTGTGCGCGCAGTCTCGAACCGGACCCGGGCACCCCGAACCGGTCAGTCTGTCTGCATGAACCCGCACGGCACAGTGTGCGTGCAGTCCCGTCCGCCCAAACCCGCATGGCACGGTGCGCGGGCAGTCCCTGTCGCCTCAAACAGGTCCGTCCGTCCGTTCGAACGTGCACGGCACGGTGTGCGGGCAGTCCTGACAGCCTCGAACCGGACCGTTCGTCTGCCGAAACATGCACGGCACGGTACGCGGGCAGTCCCGGCCGCACCTAACCGGACCGTCCGTCCGCCCGACCCCGCACACCACAGTGCTCGGGCAGCCCCGGTCGCCCTAACCGGAACGTCCGTCCGCCCGAACACGCACGGCACGGAGCGCGTGTAGTCCCGGCCGCACCGAACCGGACCGTCCGTCTGCCCGAACACGCAAGGCATGATACGTGGGGGGTCCCAGACCGTCCGTCCGGATGAGCGCGCATGGCACGGTGCGCGTGTAGTCCCGACTGCCCGGAACAGGTACGTCCGTCTGCCCGAACACATCATCCGTCTGCTCGAACACGCAAGGCACCGTGCG
>JAYEPQ010000019.1:10403385-10465885 GCA_036321105.1 Dracaena cambodiana | reverse complement strand
GCTGTTCTGGCCGTGCCACTCGGCCCGAGCAGACATGGCACTCGGCCAGAATCGTGCCGCCTGCAGCGAACAGTCGAAGAGCCCGACCAGGGAGGGTGTGGCAGCTGTTCTGACCGTGCCAGGAGCCCTGAACCAGCCTGTCGCATGATCGGAACCCACACGGAGCGGTGCAGGGGCTGTTCCGGCTGTGCAAGCCGCCACGAACTGGACCGTTGGTCCGCCTGAGCCCGCACGGGAGGGTGCAAGGGTAGTTCTGGCCGTGCCATCCGCCCGGAACCCGACCGTCAGTCCGCCCGAACCCACACGGAACGGTGCACGGGCAGCCCTGGACGTGCCATCCGCCCCAAAAGCGGACCGTCCGTCCACCCGAAGCCGCACGGTACGGTGCACGGGCAGCCTCGGCCGTGCCATCCTCCCTGAACTGGACCGTCCGTCTGCTCGAACCTGCACGGCATGGTGCGCGGGCCGTCCCGACCGCCCCGAACAGGTCCGTCCGTCCACCCGAACGGGCACGGCATGGTTCGGGGGCAGTCTCGACCGCCCCGAACTGTACCGTCCGTCCGCCTGAACCCGCACGGCACGGTGCGTGGGCGGTCCCGGCCGTGCCATCCGCCCCGAACCGGGCTGTCCTTCCACTGGATCCTACACGGTAAGGTGCGCGGGCATGGCCATCGGCCCCGAATCGAACCGTCCGTATGCCTGAACGCGCAGGGCACGGTGCACGGGCATGGCCATCCGCCCGAACCTAACCGTCCGTCTGCCCGAATGCACACGGCATGGTGCAGAGGCAGTCCCGGCCACCCCGAGAGGACCGCCCGTCTGCCCGAACACGTACGGCACGGTGCAAGGGCAGTCACGGCCGCCCTGAACAGGTCTATCCGTCCGCCCGAACCCGCACGACAGGATGTGTAGGCAGTCCCTGCAGCCTCGAGCTAGACCATCCGTCTGTCTGCCCAAACAAGCACGGCACGCTGTGCGGGCAGTTCCGGCCGCCCCAAACAGTTCCCTCCGTCCGCCCGAATCAGCAAGGCACGGTGCGCGGGCAGTCCCGACCGCACCGAACAGGTCCGTCGCGACCGCACCGAATAGGTCCGTCCGTCCGCCCGAACTCGCACGGCACGGTGCACCAGGACCGTCCGTCTGCTCGACCGCGCACGGCACGGTGTGCAGGCTGTCCCGGCAGCCCCGAACCAGACCGTCCGTCCACCCGACCGCTCACGGCACAGTGCGCGGGCAGTCCCGGCCGCCCCGAACAGGACCGTCCGTCTGCCCCACGCGCACGGCAAGGTGCGCGAGCAGTCCCGGCCGCCTCGAATAGGTCCATCTGTCCGCCCGAACTCGAATGGCACGGTGCGCGGGCAGTCCCAGCAGCCTCGAACTAGACCGTCCGTCCGCCCAAGCCCGCAAGGCACGGTGCGTGGGCAGTCCCGGCAGCCCGAATAGGACCGTCAGTCCGCCCGAATGTGCAGTCATGGTGCACCGACAATCCCGGCCGCTCCGAACAGAACCGTCCGTCCGCTCGAATGCCCACGGCACGGTGTGCGGGCAGTCCCGGCCGCTCCGAACAGGTCCGTCCGCCCGAACCCGCAAGGCACGATGCGCGGGCCATCCCGTCCGCCCCGAACAGGTCCGTCCGTCCGCCCGATCCCACACGACACGGTTACGGTTATTCCAAACAAGTCCGTCCATTTGCACGGGTGGTCCCGACTGCACCGAACCGTCCGTCCACCCGAACCTGCACGTCATGGTGTGCGGGCAGTTCTGAACTGGACCCGGGCACCCCGAACCGGTCTTTCCGTCTGCACAAACGCGCAGGACACGGTGCGCGGGCAGTCCCGTCCACCCATACCTACATGGCACGGTGCGCGGGTGTAATACCCCAAATGTTGAGCTATCTGTATTGCTCTCTTGAGACCAATAGTGCCGAATAAGTCCACCGAAGTCAAATTTGGACGCCGAAATAACTTTCGGTTAACGTAACTTTAAATTCACAAACCCAAATGACATTCGGTCTTCGCGATTATTAGTTTTGTAATATTTAGGATTTTTAGAAAATTTTCTTACGAGGCCGAAAAATACTCCCAAAATTGTTAATTTAATAGTGTTAGAATCATCCTTCTAATTACTTTAGAATTTCGGTTCATTTATTTCGGACATCGAAACAACAAACGGATAATTTTATAGTGTTCCCCTCGTCGAGCACTACGTTCCACATAAATTTGGTATTATTTGGAGAATATTACACGGAACCAAAATTATTAAAATATTGAATAAATTGAAAATTACTTTGTACACACCCTATTTCTAAAACAAATTTCTAAGGGCACACTAAAAAGAGTGTCAGTTTGAGCTGTCAAATGGAGAGTTGATGGTGGCATGGGGAATTGATGGTGGCAAGTTAAATCCTTAGGTGGCAAATGGGTGTAAGTTTAGAGTTAAATTACGAAATTACCCTTGAATTATTTTCTCTCTACAAAACTCCACTTCACTCGCTTCTTCTTCTCCTCTCGGCCAAACTCAGCAGCAAAGGAAAAATAAAATAAAATAAAATAAAAGAGAGAAAAAAAAGAGGAAAAATCAAATCGAACCGAAGATTCGAACCGAATACTCGAGATCAAGCCGAGATAAGTAACACACTTCCCTTCTTCTATTAATTATTTTTCTTTTAATTATATATTTTTCTTTTTGATTGCATTGTTTAGAAGGAATTAAATGTTGGCCATTTTGTTAAAATTAAGTTTTGGTTTGGAGTAGAAAATTTATTTTCGGTATGATCATACTCACATTTATAATTGTGTACATTACAATAAATTTTGCAAGTAGGTAAATAAATAAAAATAAAAAATAAAAGAAAAAGGGAAAAGAAGAGAAAATAAGAAAAAGAAGAGGAGGAAGAAGCAGCAGCAAGGGAAATTTTGTGGTGGGCCTAGAGAAATTAGAAAGAAAAAGAAAAGAAAAAGCAAAAAAAAAGGAACTGGGCCGGGCCCAGCCCAGAAGGAAAAATAAAAGAGAAGAAAAGAAAAAGAAAAGAGAAAAAAATGGTAACTGGGCCTGGTCCAGCCCAGAAGAAAAAAATAGAAAAGAAAAAGAAAAGTGAAAAAAAAGGGTAACTGGGCCTGGCTTAGTCCATGAGAAAATAAAGGAAAAAAAAAGAAAGATGGGCTTGGATTTAACTTGGACCAAAGAAAAAAATATAGAAAAAAATAATAACACTAGGCCGGCCAGCCCAGCCCAGTAAAAGAAGAAAAAAAAATGAAATGAGTGAGCTTGGGCCTGGCCTGGGCCTGACAGAAAAGAAAAGAAAAAGAAAATAAAAATAAGTGAGAATTTAGTGGGCTTGGACCTGGGCTGGACAGAAAAGAAAAGGAAAAATAAAATTAAAACAAAAATATGAAAAGTGAAAATTTAGTAGGCTTGAGCTTGATGGATTAAATGATTGAATGATTTGAATTGGACTTGGCTTGGATTAATTGGACATAATTGATAAATTATTAATAGTAATTAATTAGATTTTAATTAAAAGAAAAATGCATATTAATATTTATGATTGAGCTTAGAAATGTATTAAATACATACGTTGGGTTTATGATTCACTTGATTCCCAAATTGGATTATTGACTCAATTTTGATAAAATATATATTATGATATAATTGTGCATTAATATTATTAAGATGATACGGATATCTAATTCATCATTTTTGATATTATAAATCATGTACTATGATCCTACAACTCATGTGCTATCATGCTACATGTTATGTGCTTTTATATTACAAGTCATGTGTTTTACATTTTATATACTTTGATATTACAAGTCATGTGTTTTTTACATTTCATGTGCTTTGATATTACAAGTCATGTGTTTTAATATTATAGATCATGTGTTATGATACTACATATCATGTACAGTTATGGAAATGCAGATATCTAATTCCTCATTTTTGATATTATAAGCTATGTACTACGATCCTACAACTCACCTGCTATCATGCTACATGTTGTATGCTTTGATATTACAAGTCATGTGTTTTACATTTCATGTGCTTTGATATTACAAGTCATGTGTTTTAATATTACAGATCATGTGTGATGATACTACATGTCATGTACTGTTATGGAAATGCAGATATTTAATTCATCATTTTTGATATTATAAGTCATGTACTACGATCCTACAACTCACATGCTATCATGTTATATGTTATGTGCTTTGATATTAAAGTCATGTGTTTTACATTTCATGTTCTTTGATATTACAAGTCATGTGTTTTACATTTCATGTGCTTTGATATTACAAGTCATGTGTTTTAATATTACAGATCATGTGTTATGATACTACATGTCATGTACAGTTATGGAAATGCAAGCATGTTATCAAGAATTGAAAAACAATTAAAGAAGGAAAAGAAAAAGTAAACAAATAAATGAAAAAAATAAAATTTTCATGTGTATAATTCATTATGAAAACAAGGATAGGAGAAACTATATGATGGATAAGAGCCTTGCCGTATAAGAATTGATTGTATTGTTAGGGTCGGGATTCTTTTATTGCAGCGGCCTGGGTGATTACTGGATCACCAATTGATATTTACCCAGAGTGGTATGTCCGTTACTGTAATACAGTACGGAACTTAATTGTAGTGCCTAGCGGCATGTCATGGTTCAGCGCTATGAATATTGTGGCCGGATCCCGGGTATGCACGGGCACTTATACGACAATGAAGAATAGCGCTATCTTATCCATTAATACAGTTTCTATAATTAAATTAGACGATGACTGAGACCAATAGAATATAGAATTAAATAGATAGAGTAGTTATTGTCATGTTCATTTATTTATGCATTTATTTATGTTTGCCTTCATATTAATTTATATGTTGCCTTCATGTTAATTTATATGCACACAAATAACATTGACATAAACATGCTCATGCACACTGATATTCCAGTACTATGATAGTACACAATTTCTCTTTTTAAATGTGTTACTTGCTGGATTTAATCCCCTGAGTTTTGAACCCAGATTTTGTACGTGAAGAAGGGGATCCAGCTCCAGTTGAAGACCCGTACTTCGTTGTACAGATCGAGTGACAATGGACAAGCGAAATACCCCTGAAGAACTTTTGTATATTTTGTTTATATTTTTTTTTATCTTGGCACTGGTTTTCTCTTTGACTCTTTTGTGTTAATATTTAAAGCAGTGTCCCATTTTATGTAATGAACTCTTTGTATAAATGAAATCATTTCAGTTTTAGACATGTTATTTATTCATCTGATTGTGGCAGTAGTTACGGTTATTCCAAGATCCTTTGACTGTTGGGTTGTCTAATGCAAGTAATAAGTAACGTTCTCCGTTTTAGGAGCAGCTGAAAAACGGGGGCGTTACAGCGGGCAGTCCCAAACCGGACCTGGGCGCCCCGAACCGGTCTATCCATCTGCATGAACCGCGACGACACGGTGCAAGGGCAGTCCCGTCCACCCAAACCCACATGGCACGGTGCGCGGGCGGTCCCTACCACCCCGAACACGTCCATCCGTTCTCTCAAATGCGCACGGCACGGTGCGCGGGCAGTCCTGACAGGCCCGAACCGGACCGTCCGTCCGCCCAAACCCCGCACGGCACGGTGCGCGGGCAACCCCGAACGTGCCATCCGCCCCGAACCAGACCGTCTGTCACGACACGGTGAGCGGGCGGTCCCGGCCGCCCCGAACCGTTCCGTCCGCCCGCCCGACCCCACACGGCACGGTGCGCGGGCCGTCCCGGCCGCACCGAACCGGACCGTCCGTCTGCATGACCCCACACGGCCCGGTGCTCGTGCAGCCCCGGCCACACCAAACCGGTCCGTCCGTCTGCCCGAACAGCATGGCACGGAGCGCGTGCAGTCCTAGCCGCCCCGAACAGGACTGTCCTCCGCTGGAAAGCGCATGGCACGGTGCTCGTGCAGTCCCGGCCGCCCGAAAAATGTCCGTCCGTCTGCTCAAACACATCGTCCGTCAGCCCGAACACGCAAGGCACGGTGCGCGGGTAGTCCCGCCCACCATAAACAGGTCCGTCCATCCGTCCAAACCCGCACGGCACGGTGCACGGGCAGTCCCGGCCACCACGAACAGGTCCGTCCATGCCCTCGCACCTGCACGGCAGTACCGGGTGCCCCAAACCGGTCCGTCCGTCTGCACGAACCTGCACGGCATGGTGTGCGGGCAGTCCCGTCAGCCCAAACCGGCACGGCATGGTGCGTGTGCTGTCCCGACCACCCTGAACAGGTCCGTTCGTCCGCCCAAACACGTCGTCCGTCCGCTCGAACACGCAAGGCACAGTGCACGGGCAGTCCCACCTGCATGAACAAGTCCGTCCGACTGCCCAAACCAGCATGGAACGGTGTGCGGGCAGTCCCGGCCGCCGCGAATAGGTCCGTCCATTCGCCCGAACACGCACGAGACGGTGTGCGGGCAGTCCCGACCGCCCCGAACAGGTCTGTCTGTCTGCCCGAACCCGCAAGGCTCAGTTCGGGGGTAGTCCCGACCGCCCCGAACAGGTCCGTCCGTCCACCCGAACGGGCACGGCACGGTGCGCGGGCAGTCCAGGTTGCCCCAATCCGGTCCGTCCGTCCGCCCAAACCCGCATGGCACGGTGCACGGGCAGTGCCGGCCGCCCAGCACCAGTCCGTCCGTCAGCTCGAACACGCATGGCACGGTGTGCCGGCAGTCCCGACAGCCCGAACGTGCACGGCACAGTGCGTAGGCTGTCCTGGCCGCCCCGAACAGGACTGTCCGTCCGCCTGAACCCGCACGGCATGGTGCGCGGGCTGTCCTGGCCGCCCCGAACAGGACCGTCCATCCTGCTGAACCCGCATGGGACAGTGCGCAGGAAGACCTGGCCACCCTGAACAGGTCCGTCCGTCCGCCCGATGCCGCACGGCACGGTGCGCGGGCAGTCCCGGCCGAACAAGTGCGGCACGGTGCTCGGGCATGGCCATCCACCCCGAACCGAACCGTCCATCCGCCCGAACGCACACGGCACGTTGTGAATGCAGTCCCGGCCGCCCCGAACAGGTCTATCCGTCCCCCCGAACGCGCAGGCATGGTGCGCTGGCAGTCCGCGCCGCCCCTAACAGGGTCGTATGTCCGCCTGAACGCGGACGGCATGGTGCACGGGCACTCCCGGCCACCCCAAACAGGTCCACTCGTTCCCCCGAACGTGCACGGTACGGCGCGCTGGCAGTCCCGGCCGCCCCGAACCTGTCCGTCCGTCTGCCGGAACACGCAATGCACGGTGCGCGGGCAGTCCTGACCGCCCCGAACCATCTGTCCGCCCGAACCCGCACGGAACGGAGCGCGGGCAGTCCCGGCTGCCCCGAACCGGACCGTCCGTCCTCACGAACGCACACGGCACGGAGCGCCGGAAGTCCCGGCCGCCCCGGCCGCCCTGAACTGGTCCGTCCGTCTGCCCGAACGCGCACGGCCCGGTGCGCGGGCAGTCCCAGCCACCCCGAACCGGTCCATCCGTCCGCCCGTTCCGTCCGCATGAACACGCAAGGCACGGTGCGCGGGCAGTCCCGACCGCTCCGAACCAGTCCATCCGTCCGCACGAACGCACACGTCATGGTGTGCTTGCAGTCCCAGTAGCCCCAAACCGAACGCGCACGACACAAAGTGCAGGCAGTCCCGGCTGCACCGAACAGGTCCGTCCGTGCGCCCTAAAGTGCATGGCACGGCGCGCGGGCAGTCCTGGCGTCCCGAACTGGTCCGTCGTCCTCCCGAGCACGGCGGTCCCGAGCGGGTCCGTCCGTCCACCTGAACGAGCATGGTACGGTGCGAGGGCAGTCCCGACCGCCCGGAACTGGTCCGTCCGTCTGCCCCAAACCTGCACGGCCCGGCCGTCCCGAGCAGGTCCGTCCGTCCGCTCGACCACGCATGGCACGGTGCGCGGGCTGTCCCAGTCGTCCCGAACAGGTCCGTCTGTCCGCCCGAACACGTAAGGCACGGTGCGGGGGCGCTCCTGGCCACCCCGATCAGGTCCGTCCCGCCGCACGACCACCCAGTGCACGGTGCGCGGGCAGTCCCAGCCTCCCCAAATAGGACCGTCTGTTCTCCCGAACCTGTATGGCACAGTACGCGGGCAGTCCTTGTCGCACGAACAGGTTCGTCCGTCCGCTTGAACGCACATGGCATGGTGCCCGGGAAATCCTGACCGCCCCGAACCGGACCGTCCTTCCGCCCGAACCCGCACGGCACGGCGCCCGGGCAGTCCCGTCTGTGCCATCCGCCCCAAACAGGACCATCTGTCACTGCGCGGTGCGCGGGCTGTCACGGCCACCCCGAACCGTTCCGTCCATGCCCCCGCACCTGCACGGCAGTACCGGGTGCCCCAAACCGGTCCGTCCGTCTACACGAACCCGCACGGCATGGTGTGCGGGCAGTCCCGTCAGCCCAAACCGGCACGGCATGGTGCGTGTGCTGTCCCGACCACCCCAAACAGGTCCGTTCGTCTGCCCAAACACGTCGTCCGTCCGCCCGAACACGCAAGGCACAGTGCACGGGCAGTCCCGCCTGCATGAACAAGTCCGTCCGACTGCCCAAACCAGCATGGAGCGGTTTGCGGGCAGTCCCGGCCGCCGCGAATAGGTCCGTCCATTCACCCGAACACGCACGAGACGGTGTCCGGGCAGTCCCGACCGCCCCGAACAGGTCTGTCCGTCCGCCCGAACCCGCATGGCACGGTGCACGGGAGGTCCCGGCCAAGCCATCCGCCCCGGAACCGCACTGTCTGTCCTCCCGAGCCCGCACTGCATGGTGCGAGGGCAGTCCTGGCCGTGCCAACCGCACTGAAACGAACAGTCCCGGCAGCCCCGTACAGGTCCGTCCGCCCGCCCGAACGCGCACGGCACGGTGCGCGGGCTGTCTTGGCCACCCTGAACAGGTCCGTCCGTCCACTCGAACGTGCACGGCTCGGTGCGGGGGGCGCTCCCTGCTGCCCGATCAGGTCTGTCTGTCCGAACGAACATGCGCGGCAGGGTGCGTGGGCAGTCCCGTCCGTCCCAAACTAGACCGTTCGTCTGCCCGAACCCGCAAGGCTCAGTTCGGGGGTAGTCCCGACCGCCCCGAACAGGTCCGTCCGTCCGCCCGAATGGGCACGGCACGGTGCGCGGGCAGTCCAGGTTGCCCCAATCCGGTCCGTCCGTCCGCCCGAACCCGCATGGCACGGTGCACGGGCAGTGCCGGCCGCCCAGCACCAGTCCGTCCGTCAGCCCGAACACGCACGGCACGGTGTGCCGGCAGTCCCAACAGCCCGAACGTGCACGGAACTGCCCGGCCGTCAATCAGCCGTCAATCAGTCCCGACAGCCGTCAATCATACTAGAACCCGACCGTCAATCAGCCCGAACTAGCACGACACGATGCATGTGCAGCCCTGGCCATGCCATCCGCCCCGAACCGTCCACCCGAAGCTGCACTGCACGGTGCGCGGGTCGCCCAGGCCGTGCCATCCGCCCCGAACCGGACCGTCCGTCTGACCGAACCCGCACGGCACGGTGCGCGGGCAGCCCCGGCCGCATCGAACCGGACTGTCCGTCCGTCCGAACCCGCTAGGCACGGTGCGCGGGCAGTCTCGGCCGTGCCATTCGCCCCGAACCGGACAGTCCGTCCGCCCGAACTCGCACGGCACGGAACGCTGGCAGTCCCGGCCTCCCCGAAGCAATAGATCCGTCCGTCCGAATCCACATGGCATGGAGCACGAGCAATCCCGACTGCCCCGAACTGGACCGTCCGTCCGCCTGAACCCACATGGCACAGTGCGCTGGCAGTCCTGGCTGCCGCGAACAGGTCCGTCCATCTGTCCAAACGCGCATGGCACGGTGCGCTGGCAGTCCCGGCCGCCCCGAATAGGTTCGTCCGTCCGCCCGAACGTGCACGGCACAGTGCATGGGCCTTCCCCGCCGCCCCGAACCTGTTAGTCCGTCCGCCCGAACACGAAAGGCACGGTGCGCAAGCCGTCCCGACCGCCCGGAACCGGACCGCCCGAACCCGCAAGCCACAGTGCACAAGCCGAATCGGACGTGCCATCCGCCCTGAACCGGACCGTCCGTCCGCTCGAAGCCGCACGGCTCGGAGCGCAGGTAGCCCCGGGCGTGAAATTTTCCCCGAACCGGACCTTCCGTCTGCCCGAACTCGCAAGGCCCGGTGCACGGGCAGCCCCACCGTGCCATCCGCTGTGAATCGGACCGTCCGTATGCCGGAACCCGCACGGCATGGTGCGCGGGCATGGCCATCGGCCCCGAACCGAACCATTCGTATGCCCAAACGCGCATGGCATGGTGCACGGGCATGGCCATCCGCCGCGAACCGAACCATCCGTCCGCCCGAGTGCGCACGGCACGCTGCACAGGCAATCCCGGTAGCCCCAAACCGGACCGTCCGTCCACCCAAACGTGCATGGCACAGTGCACAGGCAGTCCTGGCCACCCCGAAAGGTCCGTCCTTCCACCCAAACGCGCATGGCACGGTGCATGGGCAGTCCCTGCCGCCCCGAACAGGTCCATCCGTCCATCCGAACCTGCACGGCATGGTGCACGGCCATCCCGGCTGCTCCGAACAAGTTTGTCGTCCGCCCGAACCCGGCGGTACCGGCCGCCCCGAACGGGTGCTTCCGTCAGCCCGAACGCGCACGGCATGGTGCGGGGGCAGTCCCGGCTGCCCCGAATAGGTCCGTCCATCCGCCCGAACCTGGTGGTTCTGGCTGCCCCGAACGGGCCCGTCCGTCCGCCCGAAAGCGCACGACACGGTGCGGGGGTAGCCCCGATCCCGCTAGGCACGATGGGCGTGCAGTCCCCGCCGCCCCGAAACGGTCCGTCCGTCCAACCGAACACGCACAACACGGTGTGCGGGCAATCCCGGCCACACCGAACTAGACCATCCGTCTGCCCGAACTCACACGACGCGGTGCGCGGGCAATCTTGAGCCGGAACAGGGCACTGCGAACCGGTCCATCCGCCTGCGCAAACCTGCTAAGAACGGTGCGCGGGCAGTCCCGTCCGCTAAAACCTGCATGGCATGGTGCGCGTGCGGTCCCGGCCTCCCCGTACATGTTCGTCCGTCCGCCCGAACACACAGGGCACGGTGCGCGGGCAGTGCCGCCCACCACGAACCGGACCGTTCGTCCATCCGAATCCGCACAGCATGGTGCGCGAGCAGTTATGGCCACCGTGAACAGGTCTGCCTGTTCACCCGAAACCGCACGGCATAGTGCGCGGGCAGTCCCTGCTGCCGCGAATAGGTCCGTCCGTCCGCCCGGACCTGCACCGCAGTCCCGGGTGCCACAAACTGGTCCGTCCGTCTGCATGAACCCGCACGGCACTGTGCGCGGGCAGTCCCGTCTGCCCGAACCCGTAGGGCACGGTGCACGAGTAGTCTCGGCCGCACTGAACAGGTTTGTCCCTTCGCCCGAAAGCGCACGGCACGGTGCATGGGCACTCCTGACCGCCCCGAACTGGACCATTCGTCTGCCCGAACCCGCACGGCACGGTACGCGGGCAGTCCCGGCTGTTCCATCCGTCCCCGAGCCGCACCGTACGTCCGCCTGAGCCTGCACTGCACGGTGCGCGGGCAGCCTCGACCGTGCCAATCGCCCTGAACCGGACCGACCGTCCACCGAGCCTGCATGGCACGACGTTCATGCACTCCTGGCCGTGCCAATTGCCCTGAACCGGACCGTTCGTCACGACACGGTGAGCGGCAGTCCCGGCCGCCCCGAACCGTTATCTCCATTCGCCCAAACACGCAAGGCACGGTGAGCTGGTAGTCCCGGCCGTGCCATCTACCCCCGAACCGAACGCGCACGGTGGGCGGGCAGTCCCGATCCGGTCGACTGCGCAAAGGCAGGGGCCCCGATCCGGTTTGTCCGTCCGCCCGAAAACGCACGACACGAAGCGCGTGCAGTCCCGGCCGTGCCATCCACCCTCGAACCGCACTGTCCGTCCGCCCAAGCCCGCACTCCAGGGCGCGCCGGCCGCCCCGGCGATGCCAACCGCCCCGAACCGGACCGTCCGTCATGGCATGGTAAGCTGGTACTCCCGGCCACCACGAACAGTTCTGTCCGTCCACCCAAACACGCACGGCACGGTGGGCTGGCAGTCCCGGCCGCACCGAACTGGACCGTCCATCCGCCCGAACATGCAAGGCACGGTACGCACGGCGCGGTGCTCGGGCCGCCCCGGCCGCCATGAACGGGCCCGTCCGTCCGCCCGGAAACGCACGTCAAGGAGCGTGTGCAGTCCCGGCCGCCCCGAACCGGACCGTCCATCCGCCCGAACACGCAAGGCACGGTACGCCGGCAGTCCCAGACCGTCCATCCTCACGAACGCACACGGCACGGTGCGCGTGCAGTCTCGACCGCCCTGAATAGGTCAGTCCATCCGCCCAAACCTGCAAGGCAGTCACGAGCGCCCCGAACCGGTCTGTCTGTCTGCACGAACCCGCACAACAAAGTGCGCGGGCAGTCCCGTCCGCCCGAACACACATGGCACGGTGCGCGGGCGGTCTTGGCTGCCCCGAACAGGTCCGTCCGCCCAAACGCGCACGGCACGGTGCGCGGGCAGTCCCGACCGCTCCGACGCGGATCTTCCGTCCGCCCAAACCCGCGCGGCATGGTGCGCGGGCAGTCCCGGCAGTGCCATCCACCCCCGAACCCACCGTTCGTCTTCCTGAGCCCGCACTGCACGGTGCGAGGGCAGCCCCGGCCATGCCATTCTCCCCGAACCGGACCGTCCGTCTACTCGAGCCCACACGGCACGGTGCACGGGCCCTCCCGGCCCTGACAACTGCCCCGAACCGGTTCGTCCATCTGCCCAAACACTCACGACATGGTGCGCAGGCAGTCCCGGCCGCACCGAACCGGACCATCCATCCGTCTGACCCAGCATGGCACGGTGCTCGGGCAGCCCTGGCCACACCGAACCGGTCCGTCCGTCCGCCTGTCTGCCCGTTCCTTCCGCCCGAACACGCAAGGCACGGTGCACAGGCAGTCCCGGCCGCCCCAAACCGGTCAGTCCGTCAGCTCGAACGTGCACGTTACGGTGCGCTAGCAGTCCCGGCAACCCCGAACCAGATCGTCTGGCCAGCCGAACGCGCTCGGCACAGTGCGCAGGCAGTCCCGACCGCCCCGAACAGGACCGTCCGTCCTCCTGAACCTGCACCGCACGGTGCGTGGGCAGTCCCAGCTGCCCTGAACAAGTCCGTCCATCCGTCGGATCCCGCACGACATGATGCGCGGTCAGTCATGGCCGCCCCGAACAGGTCCGTCCGTCCGCTGCATAGCATGGTGCGCGGGAAGTTTTGGCTGCACTAAACCGGACTGTCCGTCCGCCCGAACACGCACTGCATGGAGTGTGTGCAGTCCCGGCCGCCCCGAATAGGACTGTCCATCCGACCAAACACGCACGGCACGGTACGTGGGGGGTTCCGGACCGTCCGTCCGCCCGAACGCACGATACGGTACGGTGCAGTCCCGACAGCACCAAACAGGACCGTCCGTCCGCCCAAACGCACACGGCACGGTGCGCTGGCAGTTCCGACCGCCCCGAACAGGTCCGTTCGCTCGCCCGAACGCGCACGGCACAGTGAGCGGGCAATCCCGACTGCCCCGAATCGGTCAGTCCGTCCGCTCCGTCCGCCAGAACACGCAAGGCACGGTGCGTAGGTAGTCCCGGCTGCCCCAAACCGGCCCGTCCGTCCGCCTGAACGCGCACGTCATGGTGTGCCAGCAGTCCCGACAGCCCCAAAGCGGACCATCCGTCTGCTCGAATGCACACGGCACAGTGCGCAGGCAGTCCCGGCTGCCCCGAACAAGTCCGTCCGTTCGCCCGAACACGCACGGCACGGTGAAGGGGCAGTCCCAGCTGCCCCAAACAGGTACATCCGTCCGCCCGAACCCACACAGCACGGTGCGCGGGCAGTCCTTGCTGCCCCGAACAGGTCCGTCCGTCCGCCCGACCCAGCACGGCAAGATGCGCGGGCGGTCCCGGCCACCCTGATTAGGTCCGTCTGTCCCCCCGAACGTGCACGGCACGGTGCGGGGGCGCTCCTGGCTACCCTGATCAGGTCCATTTTTCTGCACGAACACGCACGGCACGGTGCATGGGAAGCTCCGTTCGCTCCAAACCGGACCGTCCATCTGCCAGAACCCGCACGGTGCGGTGCGCGGGCAGTCCCGGCTGCCCTGAATAGGTCCGTCCGTCCGTCCGACCCCGTATGGCACGGTGCGCGGGCAGTACCGGCCGCCCCGAACAGGTCCGTCCATCCACCCGAATGCGCACGGCACGGTGCGGGGGTGCTCCCGGATGCCCCGATTAGGTCCATCCATCCACACGAACATGCACGGCACGGAGCGTGGGAAGTCCCGACCGCCCCAAACTGGACCGTCCGTCCGCCCGAATGGGCACAGCACGGTGCGGGGGCGCTCCTGACCGCCCCAATCAGGTCCGTCCGTCCGCACAAACATGCACGACACGGTGCGCGGGCAGTCCCGGCCGCCCCGAACAGGTCCATCCGTCCACCCGAACCTACACGGTACGGTGCGCGGGCTGTCCCGGCCGCCCCGAACCGGTCCGTCCGTCCACCCGAACCTGCACGGCATGGTGCGCGGGCAATCCCGGCCGCCCCGAACAGGTCCATCCGTCCACCCGAACCCGCACGGCATGGTGCGCGGGCTGTCCCGGCCGCCCCGAACCGGTCCGTCTGTCTGCCCGTTCTGTCCGCCCGAACAAGCAAGGCACGGTGCACGAGCAATCCCCGCTTCCCTGAACCAGTCCATCTGTCAGCCCGAACGCGCCCGTCACGGTGCGACGGCCGTCCCGGTAGCCCCGAACCGGATCGTTCGCCTACCAGAACGCGCACGACACAGTGCACAGGCAGTCCCGGCCACCCCGAATAGGACCTTCCGTTTGCCCGAACCCGCATGGCACGGTGTGCGCGCTGTCCCGGCCGCCCCGAACAGGTCCGTCCATCCGCCCGATCCTGCACGGCACGGATCAAGTTCGTTAGTGTTTAAAAATGCCTCTTTGTACAAAAGTACAATCATCGGCTGATTTGAAAACATTACTCGCTTAATCTCACTCACTTTTGCATAGAAATTCTTTTGTTTTCTCTTTGATTTTCTCTCAATGGCCGAATTTTGATTTTCATTTTCTCTCTCATTTTGCTCGGCCACTCTATGATTTTAACTCTTTTTGTTTTGCTCACTCTCTTTTTTTCTTTTGATCACTCTCTTTTTTTTTATCACTCTATTTTTGCAACCTCACTTGATCTTCATAAACCTGTTTCAGTGTCATCAGCACAAGAGTGATGGGTTTTTGGTTGAGCATGAGCGAGTATTTGTTGGTGAAGCCATCATGCTTAACTCTCCGATCGAATTGCCACGGTCGGCCTAATAGCAAATGTCCAGTTTGCATCGGAACTACATCACACAAAACTTCATCTTCATATTTTCCGATGCGAAATGAAACCAAAACCTGCTTATTCACCTTTACCTCGCCACTATCATTCAGCTATTGTAACTTGTACGGCCTAGGATGTTTTAGTGTGGACAGTCCTAATTTCTCCACCAAGGTTGTGCTTTTCACATTAGTATAACTTCCTCCATCAACAATCATACTGCATACCTTGTCTTTGACGTAGCACCTAGTATGAAGATGTTCTCCCGCTGCACTTCTTCAATTTCTTTTGCTTGCAAGCTTAGAAGTTTTCTTGACACCAACAATTCACCTTGAACTGCATATTCATCTTCATCCACATCCTCCAATGGTGGCATAGAGTCGGTATCGGACTCATCATCGGTTTCGATCTCTCCATTCCCCCTTATCACCATGACTCTTTTGTTCGGGCATTGACTTGCTATGTGACCCCTACCTTGACATTTAAAATACTTAATGTCACGATTTCGAGAAGTGGAAGGGTCATAATTACCTTGAGTGCCATGATTGGTTGTCTCTTGTTTTGGCTCGAATTTAGGTTTTGCAGCTGGTTTCTCCTCTTTCTTCACATGACTCGGTTTCAATGGGGAAAAACCTGAATTATGGGATGCACGTGTACCACCTCTCCTCTTGAGTTGTTGCTCCACCTTGATGGCCATGAGCACTATATCCTCTAATTCCACATAATGTTGCATCTCCACCCTATCATGAATTTCTTGATTCAAGCCATTCAAGAACCTAGCCATAGTAGCATCTCGGTCTTCTTCGATATTAGCCCGGATCATAGCAATCTCCATCTCTTGATGATAATCCTCCACACTCCGGTTACCTTGTCGGAGTGTTTGCAATTTATTGTACAACTCCCGGTGGTAATGGCTGGGCATAAACCGCTTCCTTATCACTATTTTCATCTCTTCCCACGTCTCTACCGGTCATTCCCTATTTCGCCGCCTGCTCAAGACTAACTGATCCCACCACACAATAGCATAGTCAGAAAACTCAATGGCAGCAAGTTTTACCTTCTTTATCTCAGAGTAGTTGTGGCAATCGAACACTAACTCCACCTTTTTCTCCCACTCAAGATAAGCCTCGGGTTCGTTTCTTCCTTGAAACGCTGGAATTTTCATCTTAATACTACCCAAGTTGTTATCTTCCCGATTCCTATCCCGCTAAACCACCCTCCATATCTCCTATTACCAAGAACTAAACCCCGATCTTCTTCTTCATCAAAACCAGCCCCATAATACTCTCCATCTTCATCTCTCACTCCCCGATGTTGAACTCTTTCCCTCCTACGAATATTATGAGTGTTTTGTGGCTGCTCCAAATGTGTATTCTCCATCCGATCAATCCGCTCATGTACCTGCTCCAATTCTAACCTCATCACACGCCACATCTCACTCATCATGGCCTCCATGAGCAACTTTGGGTCAGCCATCCCTGTAGCACCTTTGTTGTTGCTCTTTTCACTGTTGTGAGACATGATTGCTGCAAATCAAAGTTAGAAAATAAAAAAAAGAAAAAGACTTCACACACTCCCTCAAGTGTTTTCACTCAAAGAATGATTCACTCTATTCCACTCGTGTTTCACTCAGTATAATCGGCATTTACTCTCTAATATGCTCACCACTCTTGCCTTTTTCCACTCGATAATCCTCTTTCATTTCTTTTGAAACTATTCGAACAATATTCAAAATTCCAGCAACAATTCACCAAGAACTCACCAAGGGAATTCAGATTCAAAAAAAGTAAGAAAATAAGGGATATGGATGATTAGATTTTCAAAGTACAATTCAGCAAAATTTCAACGAAAAATTTTTTTGGTCTTTAGGGTGATGTGATTTTCGGGCTTATTGGAAACAAACGAAAAAGAATCTTTTTACTCTTTTTTTCGGATTTTTTTTTTGGATCCTTTTTTTTGTTTTTTTTCGGATTTTTTTTCAGACCCCTTTTTTTCAGATTCTTTCTTTTGTTAATAACAGAACAAGATTTAGAATGGGGTAAAAAAAGAAATTCGGCTAGATAAGAAAAGGAAACTAATTTAAATGGGATAGGCAAACCTGAGACGAGAAATCCTTTGCTCTGATACCAAATGATGCGAATCAAGTATAACAAGTCCGTAGAACAAGAGGAAAATCCAAGAACGTCCTCGATCAGGTTTGGATGGGAGACCTCGACCCGTTGCTTCAACAAAAACAAGAACCTCGGTATAATTGATCTCAACCTGTTGTTTAATGCGAAGAAAGAAGCTTGGTATAAGAAAGACGCCACAAACGGTAGTGGAAAGCCGTTTGATAAGTCGATGATGAACACCACGGAAGAATTTCGATAAGTTCGAATAGTCCCTTAAAGAACCAAAGAGAATAAACTCACCAATTATCTGTAAACTGTATGTCCCGTCTATTCCATTAGATGCGTATTTATAGGCTAAAAAAATACAAGGAAAGTTCCTACAAGGAAAGTTTAAGAAATAGAAACAAAACAAAAGGAAACAATCAGCTTTGACCAGATTTTTCTAGTAGTTGAATCACGTTGATGCATCTTTGTTGAACACGTGAACCATCCTCAATGGGCCTCCACGAATTTGCTTGAGCCCCAACCTCTTGAATCAGCCCATTAAGTGCATTTTTGAACTTCTTTTCTCATGCTCTTGTAACCGGCACAGTTGGAACTTGAACTGGCTCCTTTATAGTCATGCCATTATTTGCATCACGGTCCGACTGTCCGCCCGAGCACGCAAGGCTTGGTGAGAGGACAGTCCCGACTATCCCAAACTGGATCGTCTGTCCGCCAGAACTCTCATGGCATGGTGCGCTGGCAGCCCCGGCCGCCCCGAACAGGTCCGTTCGTCCGCATGAACGCGCATAGCACGGTGCGCGGGCAGTCCCGACCGCCTCGAATCGGTCCGACCGTCCGTCCGACCTTGCAAGGCACGGTGAGCAGGCCGTCTCGACCGCCCCGAATCGGACCATCCGTAGCGGACCGTCCGTCCACCCGAAACCGCATGGCACGGTGCGTGGGCAGCCCCGGCCGTTCCATCCGCCCAGAACCGGACTCTCCGTCCGCCCGAACCCGCACGGCACGGTGCGCGGGCCGCCCCAACCATGCCATCCGCCTCGAACCGAACCGTCGGCTTGCCCGAACATGCACGGCACGGTGCACGGACAGTCCCAGCTGCGACATTCGCCCCGAACCGGACCGTCCGTCCGCCCAAACCCGCACGGCATGGTGCGCGGGCTATCCCGGCCGCCCCGAACAGGTCCATCTGTCAGCCGAAACGGGAACCGCATGGTTCGCGAGCCCTCCACGACCGCCCCGAACCAGACCGTCCGTCCTCCCGAACCTGCACGACACGGTGCACGGGTGGTCCAGGCCGTGCCATTAGCCCCGAACCGGGTTGTCCATCCGCCAGAACCCGCACGGCAAGGTGCGCGGGCATGGCCATTGGCCCCAAACCGAAAGTCCATATGCCCGAACGTGCACAGCATGGTGCGCGGGCATGGCCATTCGCCCCGGACCGAACCGTTCGTCCGCCTGAATGCGCATGGAGCAGTGCGCAAGCAATCCCGGCCGCCCCAAACAGGACCGTCCGTTTGCCTGAACGCGCATGGTGCGCGGGCAGTCCCGGCCGCCTCGAACAGGTCCGTCCGTCCGCCCGAACCCCCACGGCACGGCGCGCAGGTTGCCCCGGCAGCTTCGAGCCGGACCGTCCGTCCGCCCGAACGCCCACGGCACGGTGCGCATGCTGTACCGGCCTCCCCGAACTGGACCGTCCGTCCGTCCACACGAGCACGGCATGGTGCGAGGCAGTCCCAGTTGCCCCGAACAGGTCCATCCGTCCGCCCGAACCCGCACGGCACGGTGCATGGGCAGTCCCGGCCACCCTAAACAGGTTTGTCCGTCCACTCGAACCAGCACAGCACGGTGTGCTAGGACCGTCCGTTTGCCCGACCGCGCACGGCATGGTGCGCAGGCTATCGCGACAGCCCTGAACAGGACCATACGTCCTCCCGACCACGCATGACATAGTTTGCGGACAGTCTTGGCCGCCCCAAACAGGATAGTCCGTCCGCCCGAATGAGCACGGCACGGTGTGCGGGCAGTCCCGGCAGCCACGAACCAGACCGTCCGTCCGCCCGAACCCTCACGGCACGATGCGCGGGCAGTCCGGCAGCCCGGACCGTCCATCCGCCCAAACATGCACGGCACAGTATGCCGGCAGTCCCGGCCGCCCCGAACTGGTCAGTCCGTCCGCCAGAACACACAGGGCACGGTGCGCGGGCAGTCCCGACCCCCCGAACCGGTCCGTCCATCCGCCCGAACACACACGTCACGGTGCGCCGGCAGTCCCGGTGGCCCAAAACCGGACCGTCCATCAGCTCGAACGCGCACAGCATGTGCACAAGCAGTCGCAACCTTCCCAAACAGGTTCGCAAGTCCGCCCGAACGCTCATGGCGTGGTGCGGGGGCAATCCCGGTCGCCCCGAACAGGTCCGTCTGTCCGCTCGAACCTGCACGGCACGGCCCGGCCGCCCGAACAGGTCTGCCCGTCCGTCCGAACCCAGCAGTCCCGGCCGCCCCGAACGGGTCCATCCGTACGCCCGAACCCGCATGGTACGGTGCGCGGGCAGTCCCGGCCGCCCCGAACAGGTTCGTCCGTCCACCGACACCGCACGGTACAGTGCGCTGGCGGTCCCGGTAGTCCCGAATAGGTCCGTCCATCCGCCCGAACACGCATGACACGGAGCGGGGGCGCTTATGGCTGCCTCGATCAGGTCCGTCCGTCCGCACGAACACGTAAGGCACGGTGAGCGGGTAGTCCCAGCCGTTCCGAACAGGTTTGTCCGTCCGCCAGTTCTGTCCGCCCGAGCACGCAAGGCACGGTGCACGTGCAGTCCCGGCCACCCTGAACTGCTCCGTCCGTCAGCCAGAACGAGCACGTCATGGTGTGCATGCAGTCCCGACAGCCCCGAACCGGACCGTCCACCCGCCCGAACATGCACGACACAGTGCGCAGGCAGTCGCGGTCGCCCCGAACAGGACCGCCCGTCTGCCCTAACCCGCACTGCACGATGCGCGGGCAGTCCCGGCCGTCTCGAACAGGTCCGTCCGTCCGCCCGATCCTGGACAGCGCGGTCATGGGCAGTCTTGGCCGCCCGAACAGGTCCGTCCCTCAACCCAAACCCGCACGACATGGAGCGCGGGTAGTCCCGGCCACACCGAATCGGACCGTCTGTCTGCCAGAACCAGCACGTCACGGTGTACGGGCTGTCCCGAACCGGACCCAGGCGGCCCGAACCGGTCAGTTCGTCTGCACGAACCTGCACGGCACGGTGCGCGTGCAGTCCCGTCTACCCAAACCCGCATGGCACGGTGCACGGGCAGTCCCTGCCGCCTCGAACAGGTACTTCCGTCCTTTCAAACGCGCACGGCATGGTGTGCGGGCAGTCCTGACCGCCCCGAACCGGACCGTCCGTCTGCCGAAACACGCATGGCATGGTATGCGGGCAGTCCCGGCCGCACCGAACTGGACCGTCCGTCCGCTCGACCCCGCATGCCACAGTGCTCGGGCAGCCCCGGCCGCTCCGAACTGAACGGTCCGTCCTCCCGAACACGTACGGCATGAAGCGCGTGCAGTCCCGGCCGCACCGAACAGGACCGTCCGTCTGCCCGAACACGCAAGGCATGGTACGTGGGGGGTCCCAGACCGTCCATCCGGCTGAACGCGCATGGCACGGTGCGCGTGCAGTCTCGGCTTCCCCAATCAGGTACATCCGTCCGCCCGAACACGTCATCCGTCCACCAAAACACGCAAGGCACCGTGCGCGGGCAATCCCGGCCATCCCGAACAGGTCTGTCCGTCCGCCCGACCTGCACGGCCATCCCGACCACCCCGAACAGGTCCGTCCGTCCGCCAGGACCTGCATGGCAGTCCCGAGAGCCTCGAACCAGACCGTCCGTCTGCACGAACCCGCACGGCGCAGTGCGCGGGCAGCCATGTCAGCCTGAACTCGCATGGCACGGTGCGCGGGCAGTCCCGACCGCCCCGAACAGGTCCGTCCGTCCTCTCGAACGCACACGACAAGGTACGCGGGCTGTCCCGACCACCCCGAACTGCACCGTCCGCCCGCCCGAACCCGCACGACACAGTGCGCGGGCAGTCTCGGCCGTGCCATCGGCCTCGAACAGGACCATCTATCCGTCCGAGCCCTCACGACACGGTACGTGGGGGGTTCCGGACCGTCCGTCCGCCCGAATGCACATAGCACAGTGCGCGGACAGTCTTGCCCGCCCTGAACCGGCCAAACCTGCACGGCACGGTGTGCGGGCTGTCCCGGCTGCCTCGAACCGGTCCGTCCATCCGCCCGAACCCGTACGGCTCTTGCAGGCGCCCCGAACCGGTCCGTCCATCTGCCTGAACCCGCAGAGCATGGTGAGCGGGCAGTCCCGGCCACCCTGAACAGGTCCGCCTGTCCACCCGAACGCGCACGGTACGGTGCGCCGGCGGTCCCGACCGCCCCAAAACGGACCGTCCGTCTGCCTGAACCTGCACGACACGGTGCGCGGGCAGTCCCTGTCGTGCCCTCCGCCCGCAAGCCGCACCATCTGTCCGCCTGAACCAGCACTGCATGGTGCGCAGGCAGCCCCGGCCGTGCCATCCGCGCCGAACCGGACCGTCCGTCTGGTCGAGCGTGCACGGCACGGTGCGCGGGCAGTCCCAGCCATAACAACCGCCCCGAATCGGACCGTCCATCATGGCACGGTGAGCGGGCAGTCTCGGCCGCCCCGAACCGTTTCGTCCGTCCGACCAAACACGCACTGCACGGTGTGCGGGCAGTCCCGGCCGCACCGAACTGGTCCGTCCGTCTGCCCGAACTCGCGCGGCACGGTGCTCGGGCAGTCCCGGCCGCCCCAAACTGGTCCGTCTGTCCGCCCGAACACGCACGGCAGGGTGCGCGTGCAGTTCCGGCTGCCCCGAATAGGACCATCTATCCGCCCGAACACGTAAGGCACGGTGCGCTGGCAGTCCCGCCTGCCCCGAACCGGATCTTCCGTCCGCCCAAACCCGCATGACATAGTGCGCGGGCAGTCCTGGCCGTGCAAACCGCCTTGAACCGGACCGTCCGTCATGGCACGGTGAGTGGGCAGTCCCGGCCACCCCGAACCGTTCCGTCCGTCCACCCAAACACTCACGGCAAGGTGCGCGGGCAGTCCCGGCTGCTCCGAACTGGACCATCCATCCGCACGAACCCGCACGGCATGGTGATTGGGCAGCCCCGACCGCCTTGAATCTGTCTGTCTATCCGCCCAAACATGCACGGCAAGGTGTACGTGCTGTCCCTGCTGCCCCGAACAGGACCGTCCGTCCACCCGAACACACAATGCACGGTACGCGGGCAGTCCCGGACCGTCCGTCCGCCCGAACGAGCACGGCATGTGCGCGTCTAGTCCCGGCTTCCCTGAACAGGTCCGTCCGTCTGCCCGAACGCCCACGGCACGGTCCCGACAGCCCCAAACCGGACCGTCCATTCGCCCGAACCCCGCATGACACCGTGCGCGGGCGGTCCCGACCGTGCCATTCGCCCCGAACCGGGCTATCCGTCCGCCGAAACACCCATGGCACGGTGCGCGGGAATGGCCATCGTCTCGAACCAAATCATCCGAATGCCCGAACCTGCACGGCACGGTGTGCGGGCATGGCCATTTGCCCCGAACCGAACCATTTGTCCGCCTGAACATGCACGGCACAGTGCGTGGGCAGTTTTAGCTGCCCCGAACTGGTCCGTCCGACCGCCCGAACTGGACCATCCGTTAGCCATAGCCCGTACGGCACGTTGAGTATGCAGTCCCCGCTGCACCGAAACCGGACCGTCCATTCGCCCAAACCCGCACGGCATTGTGCGGGGAGTGAAACAGAATCAGTCCGAGTTTTTTTTGGCATTCCCTTGGGGCTCGGCCTTTCAGGGCGTTCGGCACGTCCTTGCTATGGCAGACACCGCGAACAACCTTGTCGCTGGCCGGGACCTATACCGTACAGTGTGTGAGCTGTTCCGGCCATGCAAGGCGCCCCGAACAGAACCTGGCACTGGCACTGGCACGGAACCCCCTCTGCGAGCAGGTGGGACGGCAAATGTGAACGATGCAGTGGCACTGAACAGCCCTGCGCTCTGGCCGGGCGGGTTCGAGCGCCATCGTCCAAGTCCCCTGTGCAGAAGAGCGAAACAAAATCTGTCCGAGTTTTTTGTGCAACCCCTTGAGGCTTGCGGGCTGCAGAGGGAATGCACTAGGGGAGGGACGAATCTGTGCGACGAGGGGCTGGATCTCAGTGGATCGTGGCTGCAAGGCCACTCTGCCACTTACAATGCCCCATCGCGTATTTAAGTCATCTACAAAGGATTCAGCCCGCCGACCGTTTAGAATTTTGCGCCATGGGGGCCCTGCAGCATTTCCATCGCGCAGGCCGTGGCCTATGACATGTGCCCGTGGGGGCGCAAGCGCCCATACTGTGGGTCAGGAGGCAGTCGGCGGGCGTTGGCGCCGCTTCTCTAGCCTGGATTCTGACTTAGAGGCGTTTAGTCATAATTCGGCACACAGTAGCTTCGCGCCACTAGCTTTTCAACCAAGCGCAATGACCAATTGTGTGAATCAATAGTTCCTCTCGTACTTGGTTGAATTACTATCGCGACGCGGTACTCAGTAGGGTAAAACTAATCTGTCTCACGACGGTCTAAACCCAGCTCACGTTCCCTATTAGTTGGTGAACAATCCAACACTTGGTGAATTCTGCTTCACAATGATAGGAATAGCCGACATCAAAGGTTCAAAAAGCAACGTTGCTATGAACGCTTGGCTACCACAAGCCAGTTATCCCTGTGGTAACTTTTCTGACACCTCTAGCTTCAAATTTCGAAGGTCTAAAGGATCGATAGGCCACGCTTTCACGGTTCGTATTTGTACTGGAAATCAGAATCAAATGAGCTTTTACCCTTTTGTTCCACACGAGATTTCTATTCTCGTTGAGCTCATCTTAGGACACCTGCGTTATCTTTTAACAGATGTGTCGCCCCAGCCAAACTCCCCACCTGACAATGTCTTCCGCCCAGATTGGCCCGCATAGAGCATCCTTGGAGCCAAAAATAGGGGCTAGGCCCCGTCTCCGTCTCACGGAATAAGTAAAATAACGTTAAAAGTAGTGGTATTTCACTTTCGCCGGGCGAACCGACTCCTACTTATCCTACACCTATCAAGTCATTTCACAAAGTCGGACTAGAGTCAAGCTCAATAGGGTACTCTTTCCCCTCCGATTCTTCCAAGCCCGTTCCCTTGGCTGTGGTTTTGCTGGTAGTCGACAGGGACAGTGGGAATCTCGTTAATCCATTCATGCGCGTAACTAATTAGATAACGAGGCATTTGGCTACCTTAAGAGAGTCATAGTTACTCCTGCCATTTACCTGCGCTTGGTTGAAGTTCTTCACTTTGACATTCAGAGCCCTGGGCAGAAATCACATTGTGTTATCATCCGCAGGGACCATCGCAATGCTTTATTTTAATTAAACAATCAGATTCCCCTTGTTCGTACCAGTTCTGAGTCGGCTGTTCGACGCCTGGGGAAGGCCCTCCCTCGCATGGGAGCCATTCCCAGTCCGTCCCCCGGCTGGCACATGGCGACCCACTCTCGCCACGGGTGCGGCTCAAGTAGTCCGTCGACAGCCGACGGGTTCGGGGCTGGGACCCCCGTGCCCAGCCCTCAGAGCCTATCCTTTTCCCGAAGTTACGGATCCGTTTTGCCGACTTCCCTTGCCTACATTGTTCCATTGGCCAGAGGCTGTTCACCTTAGAGACCTGATGCGGTTATGAGTACAACCGGGCGTGGGCGGCACTCGGCCCTGCGGATTTTCATGGGCCGTCGGGGGCACACTGGACACTGCGCGACGTGCGGTGCTCTTCCAGCCACTGGACCCTACCTCCGGCTGAGCTGTTTCAAGGGTGGGCGGGCTGTTAAGCAGAAAAGATAACTCTTCCCGAGGCCCTCGCTGGTATCTTCGGACTCACTAACGTTGCCGACCACCGCCACATCCCGGCTCGGGAATTTTAACCCGATTCCCTTTTGGAGCTCGTGCGATGACGCGCTGTCTGGCGGGCATCCCCCATCCCTTAGGATCGGCTAACCATGTGCAAGTGCCGTTCACATGGAACGTTTCCCCTCTTCGGCCTTCAAAGTTTTTATTTGAATATTTGTTACTACCACCAAGATCCGCACCGACGGCCGCTCCGCCGAAGCTCACACTTTTTGCGGCGGTTGTCGCGCCCTCCTACTCATCGGGGCTAGTTGATTCGGGTGTGGGTCGCCCTCCTACTCATCGATGGCTGGGTGTGGGTAGCGCGCTTAAGCGCCATCCATTTTCATGGCTAGTTGATTCGGCAGGTGAGTTGTTACACACTCCTTAGCATATTTCGACATCCATGACCACCGTACTGCTATCTTAATCGATAAACACCCTTTGTGGGTTCTAGGTTAGCACGTAGTTGGGCACCGTAACCCGGTTTCCGGTTCATCCCGCATCGCCAGTTCTGCTTAGAAAAAATGGCCCACTAGGAGCTCTCGATTCCGTGGCGCGGCTCATTGAAGCAGCCGCACCATCCTACCTATTTAAAGTTTGAGAAAGGTCGAGGGTGTTGCGCCCCCGATGCCTCTAATCATTGGCTTTACCCGATAGAACTCGCACGCAGGCTCCAGCTATCCTGAGGGAAACTTCAGAGGGAACCAGCTACTAGATGGTTCGATTAGTCTTTTGCCCCTATACCCAAGTCAGACGAACGATTTGCATGTCAGTATCGCTGCGGGCCTCCACCAGAGTTTCCTCTGGCTTCACCCCTCTCAGTCATGGTTCTCTGGCTTGGACGGAATTTGCTGCCCGATTGGGGCTGAAAACAACCCTACTCGCCGATAGCGCCTCGTGGTTCGGCGAGGTCTGGGCCGGACGGTGCTCTCACCCTCCCTGGCGCCTCTTTCCCGAGGACTTAGGCCCGGTCCTTCGCTGTGGATGCTTCTCCAGACTACAATTCGGGCAGCGCAGCCGCCCGATTCCCAAGTTGGGCTCTTCTCGGTTCGCTCGCCGTTACTAGGGGAATCCTTATAAGTTTCTTCTCCTCCACTTATTGATATACTTAAGCTCAGCGGGTGGCCCTGCCTAACCTAGGGTCGGGTTCCGAGGGGCACGTACGAGCGCACCCTGTTCGTCGCAAAAGTTTCTTCGCTTCCTTTCATTGAATAAGCTTGAATTACAATGAAAGTGAACAAGATAAAAAAGAACAAACGAGAGGATTTTATAGTTCAATCTCTCTCTTTTACAAAATAATTGTGGGATCAGTGGCGATGGAATCTATAGTAGTTCCTTTGGACGATCGAACGTCGAACTCTTCTCTCTTGAAGATATCGGCCGATTGTAGACGATCTTCTTGGTCTTTGCTCTTCACGAATCCAAGGCTCTGTGCGTAACTTGAATTCTCTAAGAGGAAGACGATAACAAAAAGGCTTCAAGGCTCTCTCGCGTACTTGAATTGCCGAAGGATCACAAAGAAGATAATTGCCGAAAAAAGAAGAAAAGACCTTCTCTAGGGTTTCACCAGGAAGGTATTTATAGCCCCAGGTTAATGCAAGAGTTTATATCTAAATAGAACTCGCATTTATCAAGGATTCCAATCAAATATCTTAGTTTTGATGGAATTCTGATTAGACTTGATTTGGGTATTTGGATAGGCCCAGAATCATAATCTCAATCAATTTGAGATTCTGGTTATCTGCTTATGCGGAGCTTTAATCGCATCAAAACGCGGTGGTAACTAACCAAAACGCGGAGCTAACGTGGAGCTATTGATCATCTCTGCGTTTTACTCAAACGCGAGGCTAATACAAGCCAGACTGCGGAATCAACGCAGAGCTATTAAACATCTCCGCGTTTTATTCAAACGCAGGGTTAATATTAACAAACGCGGGGCTACTGAATTTGTTCCGCGTTCTGTTGTAGAAAATCCTTTTAACTTAAAAATTTTCACTGCCAACAGAACCCCCTCCAAAGTTTTCAAAATGGCTTAGACTTCAGCAGATTTTGAAATACTTTGGATATCTAAACTGAAACGCTGAGTTAGAATACCAAGTCTATCTCGCGTTATGCTCACTTACGCGGAGCTAATCAACTTCACTTCGTCTTCAGTGAAATGAGTAATTATGTCATTAATTACCCTGAATTTCTACGCCGAATACCAAGCGATGGAAATTCTGTTTAAATGGAGCTCCCGGCTCATCTTTTTCTTCATCTCATCCGAAGAATCTTAGGGCTTCAGAGCAGGCGACTCAGGCTTCTTATTTTGAAAGAATGATCTCCAGCCGAACTTCTTTTTCCTTTCCATAGATCTTCATCACTAGGATGCCATCTAGGAAGAGTGCGACATCGCGCAAGTTGGCCGGCGTTAATGGCAGCAGCCGTGAAGGTAGACGCGATGGTGAACCAGTCTATGCAGCGTCTTCCAAAGGTAAAAGCCTTAACTCTTGGGCTTCTAAGAACCATTCTTGAGATGTTTCGGCTTGGTTTAATCCAGCCAACTGTTTATTTTACCGGCGAGATAGCCGTTCTCCGCGAAGTTATCGCGTCATCCCCTGCGTTTTAAACACGAGGCTATTTCTGATTAGCAGTCGCGATGAATTGCGAGGCTATCTTTGATTAGCAGTCGCAATGAATTGCGAGGCTATCTTTGATTAGCAATCGCGATGAGGCTATCTTTAATTAGCAGTCGTGATGAATTGCGAGGCTATCTTTGATTAGCAGTCGCGATGAATTTGAAAGAGAAGGAAAGAGCAGAAAGAAATCTTGTCCCCCTTTACGCGAAGTTATCACATCATCCTCTGCGTTTAAAGCGCGAGGCTATTTCTTCAACTGTGCGCGGAGTTAGCTTAGCTCCACGTTTTCACTCTTTTGGAAACTCTGTTCCTTTTGCAGTAAGTCCAATCCTTTCTGAAGAGGAATGTATGCGGGTCCATCGATCTTCATCAGCAAAAGTAACTCTAAGGAAGTCAGAAGCATATGCTTTAAAACATAATTGTAGGTTTCAAGCTCTGGCTCCTGGAGATGGACTATTGAAGGAGCTTCAAGCTCAAGTGAGGGCCTGCAGCGCTTGTAGTTCAGAATTGCAGCACTTGCAGTTCAGAATTGCAGCACTTGCAGTTCAGCTTGTGCTTCGATGCAGCACTTCCCTTTCCTCTCGTGCTTCATTTCAGATGACAGGTCCAAAATGACATTTGCAGAGGAGATCTTTTGCATGTGAATCAGGGAACTGAGCTTCAACACCCCGTAGAGAGAAATCTCACCGTTAAGTTATTGATGAGTCGATGTATTGATGAGTTGATGATCATGTAAAAGCTTTCGGGAGAGCTATAACTCCTTCTTTGTAATTTCTTCATCTCATTAATAAAGACAAATTATTTTCCTCTCTATCTGTTGGCTTCAATGATTTTGCTTGCTCAACAAATAGATGGTCAATAATTTTGGTAAAAATAATCTAAGGCTCATTTGCGTAACTTAGATCACTAATACCCAAATGATCAAATAAGGATCATCTTAACTTAGATGGAAGCACTTAATTGCACTCGCCAAAAATCCAAGTTTTTCATAGGAACGAGAAGCTAAGGCACCAGGCTATCCTCGCGTTTTGTATAGTTGCGCGGAGTTAATAACTTTGCGTTTTTCATCATCGCACAAGGCTAATAACTTCGCGTTTTGAAAAGTAACTGACCAGTCATTTTCTCCGAAACTCACGCTGAATTTCAAGAGGCGGTTTCTTTCATTTAAATGAAATCTCTATTCCTTATTCTTCTCACTTTATTTGAGTATTTTCCAGAAACTTAGAGATTCAGGCGATCATAGTTCAGGCGACCTGAGCTTCTTCCGACCGAGTTTCCTCCAGATTTTCAGTCAATTTTCCTCAGCAATGGCACCCAAAACTCGTGCTACTTCTTGCGCGGCTCCATCATCGGCAACTGGCGCAAGCAGTGGTGGCGGCGGCCATGGCAGCGACGCGCCAGCCCACATTTCGCTTATCAGAGGTAAGAATCTCTCCATCGAGACTTTTTAGAACATCTCTAGAGTGATTTGGCTTGATCTTAACTGACCAATCAACTCTTTTACCGGCGAGATCGCCGTACTCCTGCTGTAAGGCTTGGAGAAGAAGAAAAGTCTCTGACTTTCTTCTTACGCGAAGTTATCGTGTCATCCTCGCGATTTGAAGCGCGGGGCAATTTTAAGTAGCAGTCGCACTGAAACGCGAGGCTATTTGATGTAGCAGTCGCGCTGAAATGCGAGGCTATTTGATGTAGCAGTCGCGCTGAAACACGAGACTATTTGATGTAGCAGTCGCGCTGAAACGCGAGACTATTTTAAGTAGCAGTCGTGTTGAAACGCGAGGCTATTTTAAGTAGCAGCCGCGCTGAAAGCGAGGCTATTTGATGTAGCAGTCGCGTTGAAACACGAGGCTATTTGATTTCTGCGCAGTCTAATTTTTAGCTTCGCGCGGCACTATTCTTAGCTTCGCGCGTTCTAATTTTTAGCTTCGCGCGTCCATACTTAGAGAATTCTTCTGTCTTATAGAAACTTCTCTAACTCTGGTGCTTCTTTTTGCAGTGGGGTATTCGATGGAAGCTCTTCCTCACAAGAATTACTTCGGCTTTGCTGGGGATTCTGATCCCTCAGGCCAATTTCGCTTCACCACTATCTTGGCTTCATATAAGCCAGACCCGAAGGAGCGCAAGGAGAAGTTGATCAAGTATCACCCCACTACTGTGCGAGAAATCATAACTGATGCAACCTTCGAAACTTTGAATAGAGAGGCGATGGAGAAACCCGCCTTCCTCTTTGGAGACCAGATGGATCAATCAGATGAGATCCTTTCTGAAGAGGAGTGCGTTTGGTTATATAACTCAGGCGAAATGCTGATGTTTCTGCCTAGAATGGATCGTAGCTATCCTCTGGTCTATCTTCAGAGGCTGGCGATGCCTAGGGAATTAAAGTGGGGACTAACTCAAGAGCAAGATGGCGTCCCAACAGGCAAATTTGGTGCACAAGGGGTTTATCAAGATGGTCCCCCCAGATGCATTACTGGTTTGCTTCCAGGCTGATTTGGCAAGGAGCTTCCAGTAGGAGAAGTCCCATCTCGTGCCCGAACTTTCTTAAGTGAGTTCCTGGCGAAGGATGGTCAGTACCCGGCTAGCGACTTTAGGATGCCTGGCTGGATTCATTCTTCTAACAATATGTGGTGGGTCCGCCTCGTTCAGTACATGCTGGATTCCCACGAGCCCATTTTAAAGAATATTGGCTTGTATAAGCTATCAGGAATGTCCAATTCGGGTTTCCCCAGAGTGCTTATTATTTTTACTGCCTCTTGGAGATGTATAACCCTAAGACTTGTACTCTCTTTACACCAGTGGGTGAGCTAGGGTTCGCTCTCCACGAGATGTTCGAGGTTTCCGGGCTCTCAATGGGCGAAGTCCCTTATGAGGAGTATATCCCCACCACCCGGGAGTTAAACATGTTGATGGCTAATGATGAGCGCATCTACATCACGTACTGGGAGATGATGTGCCATTATCATATTTGCGCTGACCAGACAGGTGCGCGTAATCACGGTATCGGCCACAAGAAATGGGCCGAATACCTCTTTGCCAACTTAAATTCTAAGGATAGCTCGGCCACTATCCATGGTCATTCTCCTGTCCCCATCTCAGAGATTGACCAACGTGTAGCCAGGGGCCATTACCGTCTGTATTATACTACAGACTCCAATGAGAACGGATACGGTCCCGGTACTTCATTCAAGAGCTATCACTATCAAGCCCAGTTTCCGGTTTCCAACAGAGGTCTCATTGCCGGGTTTTTGATGCTGTGGCTTAAGAGATGCGTCGTGCCGTCATTGCCCAAGGAAGCAATTGTAATGACCGTAGTATATCCAGCGGTTCTTCTTGCATATGGCCAACCCCTTGGACTTCTTCCCGCCATGGTGTGTAATTTACAGTATGGACTGCGGGTGCTTTGTCGTGATTTCCTTCCCACTGTTAAGATCAAGGGGAAAGGAAAGGGCAAGTCAAAAGAGACTGCCCAGCCGAAAACTCCAAACCCTAGGGTGGAGATGCCCTACACCTATTTGATGGCGTGGCTCGTCTTGCACTGTCCTTCTTTAATGAGTGCACCAGAGCGTCGTTCGGGCGAAAAGTGCTTCTTTGTAGAGCTGTATGAACGCTCTTCATGGAAGCAGAATTATATGTCTCAAATTCGGAAGACTCTTCGTGGCTTTCAAAACTATGAGATCTTCAGGTGTTTCCCCGACTTCCCTGGCGGAGAATATGGGTTGAGGCTGAAGGACGTCGTAGGAGAAAATAAGTTCACTACTTTATCTGCAGGAGCGTTCTGCTGGCTTCTCAACATCCGTCCCGGACACTTGGTGTATCGTCAAGATCTCGGGTGTCGGATCGAGCCATATACTCCGAATCGCTTTGCTCGCCAGTTTGGATACTCCCAACTTTATGTGGGCAATCCAAATAAAGATCTTGCTCATGAGGGGAATTTATACGAAGGCGCTCGTGGCTGGTTCCATTTTGCAGCGGGCGGGACCGAAGCTGAATTCTCCTTGCCCCAGAAGTCGCCAGAATCGGCCATGACCCTCAGCTTCTGCAACTGGTTCAGCATTGCGAATGCTGACGTGCCCGACTTCTTTCCCAATCGCAGTTGTTGCAAAGAGATTGAAGCCCTCTACATTAGCCGCCAGGGTGCTTCTAGAGTGAGAATAAAAGGAATGGAAGAATTCCTTGGCGTCGCGGCTGAGCCTTCAGACGCCAGCGAGCCTGACAACGATGCCGGTGATGATGATGACAATACTGGTGCTGGTGGAGCTCTCCAGCCTGTTGTCAGTCGTCCCTTGAGTCCAACTCTCAAACGCCGCAGCACTTTAAAGAGAAGGCCGGGTAAGAAGCAAAAATTGGCTTAGGAAACTTTGATAGCTCCCCAAGAAGTAGCTGTCAAACTTGCTTCAGACTTGTTGGCTTCGGCTCTACCCCCAGCATTGGCAAGGGAGGATAAACCTGCTAAAGCTCCAAGTGTTGTTGAGGTTTCGGCTCCTTTGGCCATAGAGCCTGTGGCAGAACCTGTGGCGCAACTAACGGGTAGCGGGACGGGTACATTGCTGGAAACGACAGTGGCTCCCCCTTCAAGTCCGACAACTGGACTTGTATCACCTGGTATGGCCCTTAGCATTTTATCTTTTCCCCGTTATTATTTTATCGTAACCTGCTTTTCTGGTCTTCTAAAATGCAGGTGGTCAACTTCTCTCGCCAATGCATTCGACTACCCAAGTAGAGTCTGACGATAGGATGGACCATTCCGGTTCCGTTGGTGGTGTGGGTAGCTCTGCTTGCGAGTTTGCGGCTGATTATTCCACACCGGCTCCTGCCTCTGTTCCCTCTTCAATTCCCCCAATTGACGAACTGGGAAGTGATGAGAGAACTGAGGTCATTATCGCAGCTGCTGCTAAGGAGGCTACGCCTTCTCCTAGCATGCCATCTCCAACGCCAGTCTGTTCCACTGAGACATTTCCCACGGTCGTTGGCGTACCTTTTGTTTCTCAGTCAACGATTCTAACGCCTTCTACTATAATGGCTGTTGAGACACCTGTAATTCCTCCAGCTTCTAATCTTCCAGTCGGGGATGAGGAGAACTTAAAGTTCTCATTTGAAGCTTCTTCTGCCATCGGAGGAACTTCTGGTGGAGATACCCCCTCATCTTCTCCTGTTGGTGGCGCTCCCCGGGCGATTTGTATTAGCAGCCCTCCTTCTCAGGTTCCTGATTCCACCAGATCTGCATTGGCTTTACTGGCCCCGCATGTCATGAACCTGGTACAAGGACGGGCTTCTTCTTCGACATCGGTAGCCACTGCTCCCCTGCCCGTGACATCTTCCTTAGCATTACTTGCTTTGTCTGTTGGCACTTCAAATCCTCTTGAAGAACTTTTCAACTTCAGTGTCGTTGATTTTATGCGTTTACTAAGGAGATGTATCGAGATGGTCCTTGCTGGCCACGATTTCTTCAACTTCGCACGTCCAATGTTACTCCGCTATCTGAAAAACATCGAAGAAGTTGGGGGACGAGACCGAGCAGCTCCTTACCGGGCCCGTTTTGGAATTTTGTAAGAGCAAATGAACATACTCAACACAGTTCGCCAAGCGGATGTTGAGTCGATTACTGGGATCGAATGGGCTCGTCTTCGGGCGGAGTTGGTTGCTCGTCGAGAGGAATTGAGGCGCCAAGAAGAAGAGTGGTCTCGAGCGTTAGCAGGGTTCCAGGCTAGTCGGGAGTCCATTCTTAGAGGTTTGGAGTTGGTGAACTCTGAAATTGAGGGGAGCCAGGCAGCCATTCTCAGTGCCCAGGAGGCCATTGCTAATGCTCGGGCGATCTTAGTAGAGAGCGAGCTTCAATTATGGGAAGCCGTTAAGAAGCGGGAAGCACTGATCCTTCAACGGGAGCAAGTTGATCAGGAGGAGACAATAAGAAGCCGTACTATAGAAGAGTCTCGCCAGCATCTCATCCAGCAAGTTGCAATGAATGATGATGACCTACTTCGGCAGGCTCAACACTCTATAGAGGCAACTCGTCGTCGAGTGGTTGACGAAGCGATGAGTAAGTTAAAGCATTTCGGAGATCCATAGTTTTCTTTTATTCTTCATTCCTTTTTTGTAATGAGAACTTGTAATAAAAGAAAGAACTTTATTGGTTCTCAGACTTCTTTTGTAACTCCATTCTTTTTAAATGATGAATAAGGATAACTACTTTTTGATTCTTTTATTAGTTGGTTAGGAAATCTTCTTGCACAACAAATAACTTGCCATCAAAAAGTAGTTTTCTCTGCAAAGCGTTCCAAGTCGTACTGTCAGATGTAAGAATTTAACATGACAGGTTTTATGGAATTTTTAGTAAATCCCCAGCTATCAACTGGTTTGATTGGCCTTTACCAACTACCGTTTGAGTTGGGCTAGCCATGTTATTCCCCTCAACATGGTGAGTTGTCGAGGAATTAATCTCCTCTCCCCTTTTGCCTTTAATCAGCATTGGATAGTTAATCTCATACTCTTACCCCCAGTATGATAGGGTTGGTGAGAAATTTGTTCTCTTCCCATTGCCTAATCGGCGTTGGGCAATTCATACTTTTTCCCCAGTATGATGGGTTGGCGAGAAATTTGTTCTCTTCCCATTGCCTAGTCGGCGTTGGGCAATTCATACTTTTACCCCAGTATAATGGGTTGGCGAGAAATTTAATCTCTTCCCATTGCCTAGTCGGCGTTGGGCAATTCATACTTTTACCCCAGTATGATGGGTTGGCGAGAAATTTGTTCTCTTCCCATTGCCTAGTCGGCGTTGGGCAATTCATACTTTTACCCCAGTATGATGGGTTGGCGAGAAATTTGTTCTCTTCCCATTGCCTAGTCGGCGTTGGGCAATTCATACTTTTACCCCAGTATGATGGGTTGGCGAGAAATTTGATCTCTTCCCATTGCCTAGTCGGCGTTGGGCAATTCATACTTTTACCCCAGTATGATGGGTTGGCGAGAAATTTGTTCTCTTCCCATTGCCTAGTCGGCGTTGGGCAATTCATACTTTTACCCCAGTATGATGGGTTGGCGAGAAATTTGTTCTCTTCCCATTGCCTAGTAGGCGTTGGGCAATTCATACTTTTACCCCAGTATGATGGGTTGGCGAAAAATTTGATCACTTCCCATTGCCTAGTCGGCGTTGGACAATTCATACTTTTACCCCAGTATGATGGGTTGGCGAGAAATTTGTTCTCTTCCCATTGCCTAGTCGGCGTTGGGCAACTCATACTTTTACCCCAGTATGATGGGTTGGCGAGAAATTTGTTCTCTTCCCATTGCCTAGTCGGCGTTGGGCAATTCATACTTTTACCCTAGTATGATGGGTTGGCGAGAAATTTGATCTCTTCCCATTGCCTAGTCGGCGTTGGGCAATTCATACTTTTACCCCAGTATATTGGGCAATTCATACTTTTACCCCAGTATGATGGGCTGGCGAGAAATTTGATCTCTTCCCATTGCCTAGTCGGCGTTGGGCAATTCATACTTTTACCCCAGTATGATGGGTTGGCGAGAAATTTGTTCTCTTCCCATTGCCTAGTCGGCGTTGGGCAATTCATACTTTTACCCTAGTATGATGGGTTGGCGAGAAATTGGTTCTCTTCCCATTGCCTAGTCGGCGTTGGGCAATTCATACCTTTTAGGTCAGAGGCGCTTAATTACACATACCTAAAAGAAAGATTGGGGGCTGTTTAAACTTTAGAACTAAGCACACCAGGTTTTGGTCAGAGGCGCCAAACTGCGCATGCCCAAGAAAAGACTGATGGTGGTTCAAACTTGAGAACCAAACTGGAGGCGGTTCAAGGCTCTCTCGCGTAACTTGAACTGGGCACTCCAAACACACCAGGTTTAGGTCAGAGGCGCTCAATGCGCATGCCTAATAAAAAGACTGGAGGTGGTTCAAACTTGAGAACCAAACGCACCAGGTTTAGGTCAGAGGCACCAAACTGCGTATGCCTAAGAAAAAGACTGAAGGTGGTTCAAACTTGATAACCAAAAGCACAAGGTTTAGGTCAGAGGCGCCAAACTGCGCATGCCTAAGAAAAAGACTGGAGGTGGTTCAAACTTGAGAACCAAATGCACCAGGTTTAGGTCAGAGACGCCAAAGTGCGCATGCCTAAGAAAAAGACTGGAGGTGGTTCAAACTTGAGAACCAAATGCACTAGGTTTAGGTCAGAGGCGCCAAACTGCGCATGCCCAAGAAAAGACTGATGGTGGTTCAAACTTGAGAACCAAACTGGAGGAGGTTTAAGGCTCTCTCGCGTAACTTGAACTGGGCACTCCAAACACACCAGGTTTAGGTCAGATGCGCTCAATGCGCATGCCTAATAAAAAGACTGGAGGTGGTTCAAACTTGAGAACCAAACGCACTAGGTTTAGGTCAGAGGCGCCAAACTGCGTATGCCTAAGAAAAAGACTGGAGGTGGTTCAAACTTGAGAACCAAACGCACCAGGTTTAGGTCAGAGGCGCCAAACTGCGCATGCCTAAGAAAAAGACTGGAGGTGGTTCAAACTTGAGAACCAAACGCGCCAGGTTTAGGTCAGAGACGCCAAACTGCGCATACCTAAGAAAAAGACTGGAGGTGGTTCAAACTTGAGAACCAAATGCACCAGGTTTAGGTCAGAGGCGCCAAACTACACATGCCCAAGAAAAGACTGATGGTGGTTCAAACTTGAGAACCAAACTGGAGGTGGTTCAAGGCTCTCTCGCGTAACTTGAACTGGGCACTCCAAACACACCAGGTTTAGGTCAGAGGCGCCAAACTGTGCATGCCTAAGAAAAGAAGACGCGTATCTCCAAGGGTACTAAGAATAGTATTTCTTCAAAAATTTGCCATTGATCGGCATCATCATCCTGTCGCCGTCTTGATTCATTAAGCGATAGGCTCCACTGGAGTATACTGTCTCCACAATAAACGGTCCTTCCCACTTGGGTTCAAACTTACCCTTAGTCTTGTGGGTTAGCACCATTGGCCTTTTAACAGCCAGAACCAAGTCTCCTTGCTTAAAGGTCCTTGGCTTAACGCTCTTATTGAACGTTTGAGATATTCGGGCTTGATACAACTCAATTTGCTGTTGAGCCCTGAGACGTTTTTCATCTAACGCCTCTAGTTCTTGCAATCTTTGCTGATGGCGCTCTTCTGTCGTCATCTTTGTGGCTAAAGCCACTCTTAATGATGGTATCTGGATTTCAAGAGGCAAGACAGCCTCACTTCCGTAAACCAAAGAGAACGGGGTTGCTTTGGTCGGGGTGCGAACGGTGGTGCGATAAGCCCATAAACATTCTCCCAACTTTTCATCCCAATCTCGTTTATTGGAAGAGACGAACTTCCGAAGGAGTTTGATGATCGTCTTGTTGAAAGCTTCTGCTAACCCATTAGCCGCAGGGTTATATGGTGTAGAAGCGATATCTTTGATTCTAAACTTGTTGCAGAATCTGGAGAATCCCTGACTAATGAATTGCTGACCATTATCATGAATGATCCGTCGAGGGACGCCAAATCGGTAAATGACATGATGCTTGATAAACTTGATCACATCTGTCGTTTTCACCTCTTTCATGGGCACGGCTTCGGCCTATTTTGAAAAATAATCGGTTATTGCAAGAATAAACCGATGTCCTCTGGATGATGGGGGAGTTATTGGCCCCACAATGTCCATTCCCCAGGCCTCAAACGGCCAACTAGCGATGGTATTGTGCAAGTATTCTGGGGGTTGGTGAATAAAATTAGCATGAACTTGGCATGCATGGCATCGTTTAGCGTATGCCATTGCTTCCGTGATCATATTTGGCCAGTAGTATCCTAGCCTTTTTATACGGTCTCCGAGTTTTGGACCAGGCTGATGAGCTCCACATACTCCGTCATGTGTTTCTTTCAGCACTTGTTCTGCTTCTGCTTTCGATACGCAGCACAGTAGTAGACCATCTCTTGACTTTCTATGCAAAGTCTGAAGTTTATGGTCATAATAAAATCTCTGGGCCTTCCTCTTTATTGAGGTGGCTTCCTTTGGATCTTCTGGTAATATCCCATGCAAAGCATAATCCACAAACGGAAATCGCCAATCACGGGGCTCTAACTTTAAACCTATCCGGCATACCTCTTCGGCTTAAGACACCGCGTCTGGGTGGAGGAGTTCTCTGCTGCCAATGGTGATGCTTTTAACTTCACCTGGCGGGATTGCTAGTATTGTGGCTAATGCGGCAAGAGCATCTGCATAAACGTTCTCATTTCGAGATACGTGATATATGTAGAATTGTTCAAAATATCCTGCTAGCTCAATAGCTAACTGATGATAGGGGATGAGGGCTTCATGTCTAACTTCATACTCACCTGTCATCTGATTGACGATGAGCTTAGAGTCTCCATATGCCTCTAGATGGTTCACTCCTAGTTGCAGAGCTATTTTTAAGCCGATAATGAGCGCGTTGTACTCCGCTACATTATTCGTGCACGGTTCTGTTAATGAGTAACCGTTAGGCAATATATGTTTATGTGGGGATATTAGCACAACCCCCACTCCAGTAGCAGATCGTCTCGCGGCACCATCAAAGAACATTTGCCAAGGCTGTTCTCCGGTAACTGTGTTGACTTCTGATGTCTGCTTTAATTTGGACCAAATTTGATGATCTGCAAGGAAGTCGGCGATTGCCTGTCCCTTCATGGCCTTTTGAGGGACAAAATGTATGTCATAGGGCGATAGTAAGAGCGCCCATTTTGCCAATCGGCCATTTAAGGATCCCGGTTTGGTCATCAGAATCTTTAGGGGATTAACCCGTGATATGACATGGATTGTTTGCCCTGAAAGATAGTGTCGCATTTTCTAAACAGCGAACACTAGGGCTAAACACTCCTTTTCAATTGGGGTATACCGCTGTTCGGCCCCAATCATTGTTCTACTTAAATAGTAGAGGGCATGTTCATGGCCGTGCTCATTATATTGAGCAAGTAATGCTCCTAAAGCATTATCCATGGCCCTTACATATATAAGGAAGGGCTGCCCAGGGGCTGGTGCCATAAGTACAGGAGGCTTAGTAAGGTACTTCTTGAGGTCATCAAATGCCTGCTGACATGCCTCATCCCATATGAAAGACACTCCCTTTTTCATAAGTTTTGAGAATGGCTGGCATCGTCCAGATAGGTTGGAAATGAAGCGTCGAATATAGGCGAGCTTTCCCTGTAATCCCCTTAATTCCTTAAGATTACGGGGAGGCGGCATTTCGCTAATCGCTTTTACCTTTTCAGGGTCGAAAAAAATTCCTTTTGAGGTGATTATGAACCCAAGAAATTTCCCGCTGGATACCCCCATGAACGACTTGGTAGGATTCATCTTCAGATGATGTTTCCGCATAAGATCGAAGACCACTCTTAAATTATGAAGATGATCTTCTTTGTTTTTGCTTTTGACTGCTAAGTCATCCACATAGCACTCCACTGTTCTGCGCAGGTGTTCCTTGAATATGACACTCATTGCGCGTTGGTAGGTGGCACCTGCGTTCTTTAATCTGAATGGCATCACCGTATAACAGTATACCCCCAGCGGAGTTCTGAAAGCTATATGCTTCTCATCATCTGGGTGCATCTTGATTTGGTTATAACCTGAGAAGCCATCCATAAAGGACATCCTCTCATAACCACAGGTACTATCAATCATCACATCGGTGATGGGAAATGGAAACTCATCTTTGGGACATGCGGCGTTCAGATCTCGAAAATCGATGCATTTCCGGATTTTGCCATTCTTTTTGCGAACTGGCACTATGTTAGCCACCCAATCAGGATGTTGTTCTTCACGAATGAATCCGGATTCAATAAGCTTATTGACCTAGGCAACTATTGCCTCCATCAACTCCGGTCGAAAACGCCTCTGTTGTTGTTTAACAGGTTTGACATCTTCTTTTATATTTAACCGGTGTGTGGAAATTTGAGGGTCAAGCCCAGGCATATCTTCATAACTCCACGCGAACACATCTATATACTCTTTGATAAGAGATATAAGTTCCTCCTTTTCTAAAGGAGTTAGTGTGTCGCCTATGAAAATGGGTTTCGAATTTTCTTCCGTTCCCATGTTAACTTGTATTAATTTGTCTTCTGTGGGCGGGTCACGCTGTTCAAAGCGGACATCCCAGAGAGTATCCATATGCCTAGCCCAAGCGTCATCTTGAACGTCAATTGGTTCCTCGTCGCTTTCTGGCACGGATGAAACCATATTGACTGTCAAAGATTGGAACCAAGCACCGGTACTTATATCCGAATCATGATCGGGTGAAGATGTTTCTTCTTTGGCCGAAGAACTCTCTTCATCTTTTAATGGTGAAGAAGGTGGGGTAGATACATAACCCAACCCCCTGCGGGTCTTCTGATAATAATCAGGACTCTTTCCTCTCGGTCTAAACGAGGGTATGAGATTCCGTCGCCCTTTTCCAAAGTTCAATCCCGGCTTCTGGGTAAAATTATATCCCATCTTTTCCATCATCTGTCGGGATCTCTGTTCGTACAAATGGAACTGAGGTGATGTATGTTTATCACTTTCACTACTTTGTCTTTGTCGAGGCGACGTGACCACTTTGCCGAACATGATCGGCCTTTGGGACTTCTGTCGGGGAGGCACTTCAAAGAAGTGCCCTTGATCCTCGGTTATTTTTAATTGAGAGAGGAGGGAAGACCTGAGGGGCAAATGGTATGCCACCAGAACTTCAAGTTCGGTCAGGTCATCCACTTCGGTTGAGGTACAAGAGGGCTCCGATTCAGTAGCTACAGCATGCTCGTAGACTAACTTTACATTTTCATTAATAACCCATTCACTCTCTATTACATCCACTATATTATCAAAACTAAGAGTAAAATCTAGGTTGGGGTTAATTTCATAATCACCCCCATCATCCTCTTCAAAAGGTTCATACTCCGTGTCTGCCTCGTTACCACTTTCATCAGGGTTTTGAGGCTTGCCAGGATCATCGTTGGAGATTTCATGAGCTGGTTTGTAGAGTGAAGCATCTATGAAGTAATTCTCCAGTCCTTTGAAAGGTTGCTTATCTGCAATTAGTGTCCAGACTTCTCCTTCCTCATTGCAATATTTCATGCATTGGTGAAGAGTTGACGGGACGATCATGTAAGCATGGATCCAAGGTCGTCCTAGTAGAATATTGTAGGAGGTATCTGCATCAATAACATAGCATGTAACCTCCGTCCTTAGATCTTCAATTTGGCATCGGAGTCGAATTTTCCCGAGGGGGATGCTATTATTGGCATTGAACCCATATATTGACGTGTTGGTTGGTGTCAGACGATGGAGGGAGATCCCTAGCAGTTGCATCAACCTTCTGGGTACGACATTTAGTGTAGAACCCGGATCAATTTGAATTCGGTCCACTTTTGTGGATCCGACATATCCGGTGAAATATAAAGGCCTGTTGTGCTTTATATTCCTTACCTGCATGTCTTCTGGAGAGAAAACTATTTATGGGACCTGCCTCCTCACTTGATGACAGCGGGGGCAAGAATCCTGTTCTTCATTAGCCGGCTCGATAATCTGAGCTAGGAATGACTCAGAGTCTGCCAAAGCTTCCCTTAACGCCTCACGAGTTGACTTTGACAATCGTAACAACTCGTATAGCGTTACTCGAGCTGGAATATTTGCCAGCTGAGTTATGATATCAAATTGGAAGGAGGTATTCTTAACTCCTTCATCTCTTTGCGGATTCTTCTGGAAACGAACACCTTTTTGCTTTGCAGGATTAGTAGTTTCCGCATATATACCTTCGGATCTACTCTGGTGTAGTCTCTAAGATATGTTTTTCCAGACCGAGTGCCGGAAGGGCCTGCCCCATCTTGATGAGTGGCCATGGCTTCGGGCTCCTCTTCAGAGTCTGTGGGTATTCCTGCAATATATTCATCCTTTATTTCCGCGGAGATAGCATTAATAGTCCGCTTTTTCTTGTGACCCCCTGTGTTTGTCCACTGCTCGTCTTCTATCAAATCGGGGTGAACCCACATAACTTCCCCTCTTTGGGTCATTACAGGGACAAGTCCTTCTTGGGCTTTGTTGTAAGGATCAAGATTCTTTGTAACTGCCTCACCCTTTGGGATTGGGGTCACTCCTGCGGGGAACTCGTGGGTTCCAACCACTATGGTTGTCATATTGGCAGTGACCTTCTTCTGCTCTTCCTTAAGCGTCAGAACCCCAGCTTCTATTAGTGCTTGGATTCTATTCTTAAGGGGAAAACAATCCCGGGTAGGGTGCCCAACATTCTGGTGATAGAGACAGTAGTTGGGATCTTTAGTCTTACCAGCGTCTTCTGGCTTCTTATTCTCCGAAAGTTTTAGCATTCCCTTCTTCTGGAGTAAGTGAAAGAGGATAGGCGTATGTTCCTTCTTGAAAGTGTAATTCCTTTCTTGCTGTGGTCTAATTTGCCTTGATCCTCGCTGACCTTGAGGCTTTGGCTCTGGCGGAGGACTGGTTTTTTGAGGAGCAGCTTCTGACGACATCGCTGCTTTCCCTTTATTTTTATTGTTGTTGTTTTGGGTATATGACTTACTACCCCCAGCACTTCTTGACCCGCGGGACTCTTCAACTCGGCAAATCAAGTCTTCAGCTTGTTCTCCTTGTTTGAGCAGGTCCCTCCACGTCTTCGACTCTACGGCCCCCATTTTGAGGAGCACATTGGTCTTAAGATTGTGTCGACAGGTCTCTACTAGAGTTTCCTGGATCATTCCGTGTTTGCAATGTACGGACTTCTCCCGGAACCTTTCTATGAAATTTTTAACCGTTTCTTGTTCTCTTTGTCTAGTTGCAAGGAGGGAATGAACCGTAATCTCGGTGTCATCCTCAAAGAATCGTGAGAGAAATAATTTCTCGACATCAAACCACGTATTAATAGATCCTGGGGGCAACTGCATGAACCAAGTAAAGGCAGGCCCTCGCAAAGTACTTGCGAATACTTTTGTCATAATTGGGTCATTACCCAACAGATGTCCTGCTTGGGACAAGAAATAATAGATGTGCTGACTGGGCGATCCCTTCCCGTTATAAGGCTCTAACTTGAGCGGCTTATACTTCTGTGGGTATGGTATCATATCCCATTCAGGAGGATACGGTCTTGAGACCCCTGATTCTTTCAACTCCTTTTTACGCATCAAAGCTTCGAGTTGAATCTGTAATTTTTCAAGCTTTTCTTCATGCGGATCATGGAAAGAAAATCTATCTTCTTCCTCATGCATCGAGTGGGCTTTCTCCTCCTGTTCTTCTTCATTTGGATTTTCCTTGCCCTTTTTGGCATTATCTTCAACAAATCTCGATAGCATGACTTTAAGACCTTCAATCATCTTTTGCTGCTCTCGAATCATTCTTTCTTGAGCTTCAAATCTCTGATTGATATCATCAGATTTATCTGCCATGTGAGATGTTGACTTCTGTAGTCTAAACGATGCAGAGGAACAGGGTGAGGCTATAGCTAAATTATCACTGTCCTCATCGTAAAAACCCCCTGCGAGCCTCTTATAATTTCGAGGCGGGACGACTCCTGATTTAAGTCGAGTGATACGATGAGGTTCTTCGTCACTCGATTCCAAATCATCATCCGTCTCTACAATTTTCTTTCCTTTTCCCACCATATTGGAGGTTACAACTCTCCATTGCCTCAGGGAAGTAGTCTTTGGTTTCTTCGTAGGGTTCTTGTTTGATTCGATTAATCGATCAAACGCAGATACCCTACTCTTGCTGCAGCCACAGTTGTCCATTACAGCTGACACCGCGGTCATCAGTTGCTAGCAGTGACAGATAGGTTCAGCTTGAAGTTGTTCTATGCTTCTTTTCTTGGAGAGATACTCCCTGAGATCAGCGCTTTTAGCCGTGGAATCACGAAGTCTGTCTGACTTATGGACGGGTCTAGGGACCCACTGAAGCTTCTTTGAATGATCAGCCCTGGTTATGCAGTCGGATTGATTCTCGCGGGGCTTAGAAGTAGCCTCGCATTTTATATCGCGAGCCTGAAGAATAGCTCCGCATTTTGCCACATTAGCCTCGCGTTTCTCGCTGGCTTGGCGTGTCTTCACAAATTTAGCTTCTGGAATAGTAGCCCCGCGTGAAGGGAAATTTTTGCACGCTGGCTTATCTTTGCGATTAACGCAGATCATAGTTTCGCGCCTAGCACAATTTTTACGACTGACAACTATTTGCCAATCGTCCTCTCATCCCTCGCGGGTATCAGAAGTCTTGCGTTTATTGCAAGTATTACTGGCCTCGCGTTTCTCGCTTGGCTTAGTATCAGCCTCGCGTGGAATATCACATGCTGGCTCTAAAGAATTTTTATACTCGAGTCTCTCGCGAGTGTCAGAAGTCTTGCGTTTCTCACAAATAGCCTCGCGTTTCTCGCTTGGCTTAATACCAGCCTCGCGTGGAATATCACACGCTGGCTTTAAAGAATTTTTATACTCGCGTCTCTCGCGAGTGTCAGAAGTCTTGCGTTTCTCGCAAATAGCCTCGCGTTTCTCGCTTGGCTTAATACCAGCCTCGCGTGGAATATCACACGCTGGCTTTAAAGAATTTTTATACTCGCGTCTCTCGCGAGTGTCAGATATTTTGCGACTAGCGCAAATCTTGCTGGCTTCGCGTCTCTCGCTAGGCTTAGCAATAGCCTCGCGTGGAAAATCACACACTGGCTTTTCCTTGCTTTTAAAGCAAGTTGTATCTTCGCGTTTAACGCGGTAAAGAGTGGTCTCCCGGGTAGCACGAGCCAGTTTGCGAGGGACCATAGCCTCGCGTCCTCTAGTGTTAGCTCCGCGTCCAAGGCGGGCTTTGAGGGCTCTACGCCTCGCTCTCCGGTTCTTGTTTCGGAGTTGGGTCCTGGTCAATTCAGTCCCCAGGTCTTCTTCGGCAGTCGAAAGCTCATCCTCGGCTAGGATTTCTCGTGTGAACTCCGGCCCTATAGTCGCAGTCTCCATGGATCCCCGTTTCTCGGTGGATTCCTTTCTACCCGTCACTCGGGCATTGGAGTACATGCGACGATAGTGCCGTGTCTCATCCAAGTCACCTGATCCAGAGGAGAGGAACTCCTCGTGCTTCTGCTGGTCAATTTCAACGACCAGCGTGTCTACTTCGGATCCGATCGAGTCAACATCCGATTGCGCCACAACCTCTTCATCAGTGAAAGAGATGGCTCCCACTGTGGTCGCCAGTTTGTTTGTCGCAAAAGTTTCTTCGCTTCCTTCCATTGAATAAGCTTGAATTACAATGAAAGTGAACAAGATAAAAAAGAACAAGCGAGAGGATTTTATAGTTCAATCTCTCTCTTTTACAAAATAATCGTGGGATCAGTGGCGATGGGATCTATAGTAGTTCCTTTGGACGATCGAACGTCGAACTCTTCTCTCTTGAAGATATCGGCCGATTGTAAACGATCTTCTTGGTCTTTGCTCTTCACGAATCCAAGGCTCTGTGCGTAACTTGAATTCTCTAAGAGGAAGACGATCACAAAAAGGCTTCAAGGCTCTCTCACGTACTTAAATTGCCGAAGGATCACAAAGAAGATAATTGCCAAAAAAAGAAGAAAAGACCTTCTCTAGGGTTTCACCAGGAAGGTATTTATAGCCCCAGGTTAATGCATGAGTTTCTATCTTAATAGAACTCGCATTTATCAAGGATTCCAATCAAATATCTTAGTTTTGATGGAATTCTGATTAGACTTGATTTGGGTATTTGGATAGGCCCAGAATCATAATCTCAATCAATTTGAGATTCTGGATATCTGCTTACGCGGAGCTTTAATCGCATCAAAACGCGGCGCTAACTAACCAAAACGCGGAGCTAACGCGGAGCTATTGATCATCTCCGCGTTTTACTCAAACGCGAGGCTAATACAAGCTAGACTGCGGAATCAACGCGGAGGTATTAAACATCTCCGCATTTTATTCAAACGGTCTGCGCGCTGAGCCGAGCGGTGGACCAGCCCTGCATGGGCCATTCCGCATCCGGTCGGTGCACATCGCCGGCCCCTATCCGCTTCCCTCCAGACAATTTCAAGCACTCTTTGACTATCTTTTCAAAATCCTTTTCATCTTTCCCTCGCAGTATTTGTTCGCTATCGGTCTCTCGCCGCTATTTAGCCTTGGACGGAATTTACCGCCCGATTGGGGCCGCATTCCCAAACAACCCAACTCGCCGATAGCACCTCGCGGTGCGGCAAGGTCCGGGCCGGACGGGGTTTTTACCCTCCCTGGCGCCCCTTTCTAGAGGACTTGGGCCCGGTCTGTCGCTGTGGACGCTTCTCCAGACTACAATTCGGGCAGCACGACTGCCTGATTCCCAAGCTGGGCTATTCCCGGTTCGCTCGTCGTTACTAGGGGAATCCTTGTAAGTTTCTTCTCCTCCGCTTATTAATATGCTTAAACTCAGCGGGTGGCCCCGCCTGACCTGGGGTCGGGTTCCGAGGGGGGCATACGAGCGCATCCGACGGCGTGTTTTCTTTGCATGCACTGCTACAGCCGGAGCGGAGGCAGCGTCCGGCGCCGTACGTGTCCGTCCACCACTCGCCGCATCCATTCCTGGCCGGCGGCTTGACTTCAGCCCGCCGTGCAACAAGGCATGGGGAGCCAATCTCGGCATCCGCGCTCGCCACCGCCCCTGCTCGAAGGGTGGCTCAGGATGCACGGAGCGACGCGAGGCATGGCGCCCAGGCAGGCGTGCCCTTGGCCGGATAGCCTCAGGCACAACTTGTGTTCAAAGACTCGATGGTTCACGGGATTCTGCAATTCACACCAAGTATCGTATTTTGCTACATTCTTCATCGATGTGAGAACCAAGATATCCATTGTCGAGAGTCGTAAAAGTTCAACTTGTCTGGAAGGATCGCACCGCACGCCAGAACCGACTTTCTGCGCTCTCCCCAACTGTGAATGTTCCTTGGCGCCCACCACACCGGGTATTGTTCCCGCCGCCCATCTCGTAACGAGGCAGGACGGGGGCGGCCATGGGTGCCCCGGGGTCAGGTGGGCGAATTCCGCAGACCCTCCGCCCCTGCGGAAGCATTGACGAGTTTGCGTTTGTCCGTTCGGGCGTCGACAATGATCCTTCCGTAGGTTCACCTACGGAAACCTTGTTACGACTTCTCCGTCCTCTAAATGATAAGGTTCAGTTGACTTCTCGCGACGTCGCGGGTAGCGAACCACCCCCGTCACCGCGATCCGAACACTTCACTGGACCATTCAATCGGTAGGAGTGACGGGCGGTGTGTACAAAGGGCAGGGACGTAGTCAACGCGAGCTGATGACTCGCGCTTACTAGGAATTCCTCGTTGAAGACCAACTGTTCGCCATGAAAGTTGCACGCTATTTATATCGAAGTCTTTTCAATAAAAGGGTTACAATCGGACGGTTTCCCGTTTACAGAAGATGAGGAAGATAGCTTTTCCTCTTTGTTTAAGGCTGGGTTTCTAGGTAGCTATGGAGGACGATCCTGCTCTCCGTTGACACTCCGTATAAGTTCTCTCAGTTGGCTAAAGGAAAGAAAGAGGGCTCTTTACTCTTGCTCACAAGGGGTAACTTCTGGGAGAAGACGTTCATACTTTTCTGTCTTTCTATGTCTCTTTCGCTCTCCGCCTTTTATATGGGGCTTGGAGTAACGTCCCGCCATATTTGCTCGGCCGTTAGCTCCCACTACTTGAGAAGTTCCATTAAGTGGTTACTCCCACGATCGAAGTAACGCCGCTGCATTCGTTTGGAAGATATTCCCACGATCTGAGGTGGCAATTCTTCTGTTCGGGTCGGGCAACTTTGTATTAAACCCCCATCCGAAAGCTATTGGTAGTGTCGTGAATCTCAGCTATAGATTCGCGAACCTGTTCCGTCGTCTGGATCGCGGACCTCAGTTTCTTAGACTCGCAGACCTCAGTTTCTTAGAATCTCAGGCCTCAGTTTCTTAGATTCGCGGATCCGATGAGTTGCGGGCTTCTGTCTCTGAATTCGTGGATTTGCTTTGCTTTTTCAGATTTTTTCTCGCCGACAAAACCCCCTCCAAAGTTTCCAAAACTCTCATGATTTTTTGAGGAGTTTCGGAATACTTTGGATATAATCTTCTGTATTAGAACTTCCATTACGTTTGTTTGAAGTCTGTGACTCTGTATTAGCGCCACCACTGCTTCTTGCATTTGAAGGGACACATCTCTGTATTAGGGGCGTGACTCTTCATCTTTGAGTAGAAGACGTCTCTGTATTAGGGTCGCGAACTCTTATTTTGGAAGGAACACGTCTCTGTATTAGGGGCATGACTCTCCATCTTTGAGTAGAAAACGACTCTGTATTAGGGTCGCGAACTCTTGTTTTGGAAGAAACACGTCTCTGTATTAGGGGCGCGACTCTCATCTTTGAGTAGAAGACGACTCTGTATTAGGGTCGCGAACTATCTTCGGAAGGGACACGTCTCTGTATTAGGGGCGCAAGCCTTCATCTTGGAGTAGAAAACGACTCTGTATTAGGGTCGCAAACTCTTGCTTCGGAAGGGACATGTCTCTGTATTAGGGGCGCGAGCCTTCATCTTGGAGTAGAAAACGACTTTGTATTAGGATCGCGAACTCTTGCTTCGGAAGGGACACGTCTCTGTATTAGGAGCGCGAGCCTTCATTTTGGAGTAGAAAACGTCTCTGTATTAGGGTCACGAACTCTTGCTTCGGAAGGGACACGTCTCTGTATTAGGGGTGCGAGCCTTCATTTTTCAGAAGAAAGCGGCTCTGTATTTAGGGTCTCGAACTCTCGCTTTTTGAGAAGAAACCGACTCTGTATTAGGGTCACGAACTTTTACGGGAAGGCTGACAGGCGGTTGCTTTCCCATGGTGTCAGATTCGAGGCGTTTTTCTAAGCTGCATTAAATGAAAAGGTATCCACGCGATTCAAGCCGAATATCACGTCTGTTCAGAGATCTTGGCCGTCAAATCACCGGCTATATAACCTCCACTTTACAAGAGGTTGCCCTTATCTCGAGAAATTTGAAATCTGAGTTCTTCGTTTGGACTCCTTAGACTTCTTGTCTTCAACCTCTTATAGCTTTCAATTTTCTGTGCGAAGGATTTTCTCCATCTGTAAAGGATGCGGAAGAAAGCTTCTTCCTCTGATGCTGCTGCCAGTGGTCGTCAAGATTCTTGAGCAACTTCTTGTTCGATAGTGGTTTAGCAGGAATTCGGAAGGCAGTCCCTTTTCTCATTTTTCTTCTTATCTCTGAATCTGAATGTCTTTTGCAGTTGATTACGCCTTGAATCCTTGGATAAAGGATCATTATTTCGGATATTCTGACGGCTATGATGGGAAGAAAGAGTTCAGATTTGGTCATGTCTTTCCCTATTGTACAGCCTCAGATAACCAAGAGAGAGAAGATAAGATTCTCCACCCTTCTCGCTCAACATTGCGAGAGCTGATGACCAATGTATCTTTCGAAGGAGATAATCGGTCTCCGTTGCTCAAACCTATCTTTTTGTTTGGGGACCATATTTCAATGCCCGACAGTGGTTTGGAAGATGGCGATTACAAGTGGCTTCGCCAAGTTGAAGGTCGCCACTTGTTTCTCCCCAATATGGAGAGATCTTATCCATTCTTATTCTTTCAGTCCCTTTCTGTGCCCAGGCGAATGGACTAGCACATAGACAGGCCACAAGATGGTGTTTTGTTGGGGGACTTCAATGCTCAAGGTGCTTTTCCTCGTGGTACTGGGAAGAGCTTTCGTGAATTGCTGCCAAGATTGCCTAAACACAATCTCCCCAGAGGCGAGGTTCCTATAATCGCGCAGACTTTCCTGCACCATTTTACCAATGCACAAGGAGAGTTTCCTGTTTAGGACTTTCGTCCCCCTGGATGGGTTCACTGTTCTTCGAATGGAGAGTGGGCGGTCTTGACTGACTTCTTTCTGCGATCATTTAGAGATCAGCTTCATCATGCGGGGCTGTATCGCGCCATCAGGGCTGTTCAGCACGGCATTCCCGCTAGCAAATTCCATTTCTTTGCTTTATAGGAATTGTATAATTCTGATAGTTGTACAATCTTTTGCCCTCGAGGCGAATTGGGTTTCGCCCTCCACAAGATGCATGAGGTCTTGGGCTTGCCTATGGGAGACGTCCCGTATGAAGAGTACGTCCCTACTGGAGAAGAACTCCATCTGCAGAAGACTCAGGATCCTTTGGCTTATGATACTTACTGGGAATTGCTCTGCCATTATCATATATGCACCCACACATCGGGCACGCGTAGTTTGAAGCCAAAGAAGTGGCTGCAATATCTTCTGCCTAATTTTTCTAGGAGTAATCCGAACTTCATTCGCCTTCCTCCAGTTTCTGAAAAGGAGGTTGAGAGAAGAATTACAAGCTTTGGGACAGATGCTTATGTTGCCGAAGCTGACGAGGACGTTTTCAAAGCTGGGACGTCCTTTGAGAGTTTTTATTATCAGGCCCTTCAACCCTTATCTGACCCTGCCTTCTTGGCAGGTTATTTGCTGGTTTGGATGAAAAAGTGTGTATTCCTTCGCAGGAAAACATACCTATTGGGGCCGTATACCCAGCCGTTCTACTGGCATTGGGTAGGTGACTCAGTTTGTTGCCCGCTATGGTATGCAGTATCCAAAGCGGATTGAGAAGAATATCTGATAAATTCTACAATGTGAAGAAGGAGCAGAGGAAGAAAGGAGACCCTGTCATCAAGACTGCTAATCCGCGTGTAGAACTCCCTTATACTTATTTGATGGCTTGGCTGGTTCTATATTGCCCTACTTTGATGAGTCCTGCAGACTCGCAGATTGATTTAAGTGCTCCCAAAGTGCAGCGCTATGAGAGGTCGCAATGGAAAGGAGGCTACATGGCCGCGATCCGCAAAACCCTTCTTCATTTCTCAACTTTTGAGTGGTTTAGATGTTTTCCATACTTCCCGAATGCTGGATACGGGTAAGAATTCGTGGACACTGCTGGCATTGATAAATTTACTACCCTATCTTCGGGATGTTTCTGGTGGTTGATAAACATCCGCCCAGGACATTTGGTCCTTCGTTTGGGAAACCTCTGTCATATAGAACCTTACTACCCGAGTCGTTTTACCCGATAGTTTGGGTATGATCAGCTTTATGTTGGTAATCCCAATAGAGAATTAAGCTTTGTTGGGAATGTTCTTGAGGGAGCTCGAGCTTGGTTTCACTTTGTCGCAGGTGGAACTCAAGCCAAATTTGATCTTCCGCTCAAGACCCCGAACTCGAGTATGAGCTTCTGCTTCTGTAAATGGTTTGCGGATGCTAACTCTGCTCCTCAGAATTTCAACATACACCATACCAGTCTGCGGGAGATCAGATCTTGGTATGCCCAGAAAAGAAGGCCGGCAGCACAAAAGTGGCAGGGATGGAGGACTTCAGGGGGGATAGCACATCTAATGAATCGAAACAAAGGGAAGAGGACACTGATGCACCGGTTCAAGCTGCCTTCCATGATGCTTCTCCTGATCCGACGTCGAGGAAGACTTCTCCTCCATCGCAGTCTTCTCCCGAGAAATCTTCACATAAGCGGAAGAGACTAAGGTGTCTTAGCGACTTTCCTACCATTCCGCGGAGAACTGATTCGTAGAGCACCCTGTCTGGGACAGGAACTACAACACCCACTCCAGTTGCTGACTCCCTCACTGAAGAATCTAAGGAGGATGAAGATGACTCCTCCTTAACTCTCCGCTCCCTCAAGAGGCGTCGGAACCAAGGACCTGTTCTTTGCAATGACCCTGCTCATTACTCAAAGGGATTCTATTCCTTCTATTGGCCAGGCCAACGTTGAAGTTAGTGCTCCTTCGGCTTTACAAGAGGACTCTGTGGTTCCTGTTGCTCAGGGCACTACAGATAATGAAGTGCAAATCATTGGGGAGACTCGCGCATCAGATCCCCCAAAAGCAGCAGCTCTCTCTGAAGATCAAGATGAATGGGGCGATGATGATGACGCCAGTAGTGACAGTTTTCGCTCTTCTACTCCTCCTTCAGATCATGGTAAATATGTCTTTTTGAGCGAGAAGGTTCGAACCGAAGTATATGGGCCTGAAGTGTTTGGTCCTGAAGTGTACGAACTTGGAGAATCCAGTGTCCAACCTTCAGGTCTACATCTTCTTTCTTCAGCAATTATGCTGTTTTATCAAATGATATTCTAATACTTAACTGTCAATTTTCTTCTTCATTTTTTTTTTGCTAGCTCCAGTTTTGACTCCGGACTTAGAGTGCATGGGCGCGAAGGTGGCTTCTCCAGACAATACCATCGCGGGAGCTGAAACGAGTAAGACGGCCAAAGTCACTACTTCTGCGGTTGACACTTCAGAAGTGGTGACTCCCGAGGCTGCTATGCCTGTGACCTTGGTCACGACTGCTCCAACTGATGTTGTAGTTCAGGAGACTGTGATTGGTAGCTCCGCGGAAATCTCTAGAGGTGCCATTCCTCCTGTTGCGGATCAACCCGCTTCTGCCTCATCTAGTATTACTCCTTCTCATGCAGAGATTGACATGCTTGAGAGTGATTTGTTGAAGGACACAGTGGAGGCTTTCCTTCACTTTCTGGACCGCTGTATCGATAAAATACTAAAGGGGGTTCCTTTTGCTTTGATCGCCAATGTTCTCAACATTTATCTAACTGGTATTGTTAGCATTAGTGGAGAAGATAGAGCTGCTCCTTTTAGGCTTATGATAACTCAGCTTCAAAGGCATGCTGAATCTCTGTCGAAAGCCAGAAGTGCTGATAAATCTGAGACAGTGGAAATTATTTTCCAGAAGCTGAGAGAGGAACAGCTTAAGTTCCTGATGGAGACTCGGGAGAGGGCAAATGTTTGCAAGGCCTCTTTAGAAAAGGGTCAATCAGACCGCGAGTCTCTGGTTCTTCAAGTGGAAGCCGTTGCTTCAATTGTCAAGGACCATGATCAAGCTATTACTAGGACTCAAGAGACCATTGCAAAAGCCCAAGCTTTCCTAGCCATGATCACCAAGGAACATGATGAGTCAATGAGGAATCTCGCCGATTTGTCGCGTCAGAGGGACAATATATCCAGGGATCTCCAGGCGATGCAAGCTGAGTTGGATTCGCTGGAGGCTGCTGCAACGCAGAATGTTATTGCTAGTGACGAGGAACTGCGTCGCCAAGCTACTGTTCAAGCTTATGAGATCCTTCAGCAAGACATTGATGACGCAGAGGAGAAAATAAAAGTTCTCTTGAACCATTGAGTTGTAGAACTCTTGTGTACACTGCTTTAGGTTCCCTTTTTGTTTGTAATAGTTCCCTTGTCGTTTATGGAGAACCTCATTTTGGCCTTCCAACGTATGATTTTGCAAATATTCTTCAAAGATTTGTAACGAACTTGCCATCTTTTGTCTGAAGTTTGCGAACCATCGTAAAACTCTGGTATCCGTATATCTGTTCGCGGAATAGACCGTAGATTTTTCAGAATTTGTAGAGACTTCTGCGAGCCATGGGATGCAGCCTTTTGGGCATGGAATTCCAAGCGTTGCATGCCTCTATTAATGACGTGATCTCCGGGTTGCAATATCTAAGTGTCCCATGCAACAGTAATAAATTCTATTGAGATCTGAACTGAAAATCTTGACCGAGGATTTCGGTCTTATCTCTTCTAAACTAGAGGTCACAATTAGCAGCTCGCCTATATAAGGCACATGCTCTCATCAATGAATGATCATTCAGCCATGAGAAAATTTCTTCTTGACTCTCTTCTCTTTCTCTCTTTTGTAGTCGATCCACCAGCGCAACTATGTTTTCTTCTTCTTCAACCGAAGTGATGGATAAGAGTTGGCATGTCACAAGGCCTCCAGACTGCATTAATCCAGTTGGGTGTCTCACCGACAAGGTCCTTCTGACCGTAGTCACTTTCCTTAATTAAGGTATACCTCTTCTTCTGATTCATACCCTCCTCTTCCTTCTTTTTCTTTCTTTTTAACAAGGATCTGTTTCGGCTGCAGGAGATAACCGTAGTCATTCTCCTTAACAATGGCCCAGACCCAATGAGCTCGTAATTGCTTCCAATGCCTCAAGGGTCTTGGAAGGTCTCATGTATCTTTCATGAGAGAAGATTTCGGATCTGGGACATTGTTTTTCTTCTTTCCTAGTATCCCATAAGGTTGGGGTACTAATGACCAGGACCTTGAATTTGCGCAATCCGTTAGCTATATAGCTGGGGTTTGCATTCGGTATGCCCAGTTTTGAACTAATCAATTCACTGGTATCATCCCTGGGGGAACCAACCAGGAGGTCCCTGATTGTGGTCGGAAAGAAGAAACAAGATTATGCCTTTTAAGCCATCCTAAAGAAAGGAGGCTACACGAGCAAATTGGAATTGGAGGCCAAGGAGCAAACTTTTTGATCTGAACCATGCCGAAAGAGGCGGTTACAGAAGCAAGTCTGTCATTCCAAAAGAAGGGCCTGCAGAAGCAAACTTTTTGATCTGAACCATGCCGAAAGAGACAGTTATAGAAGCAAGTTTCCCTTTTTTTTTATTTGTATTTACTCTTATTGGCTATATAGCACTTAGAGAATTCTCTGTAATTTTGTTCTGATGATGAATAAAGAAGTTCTTTTCTTTCTACGTAACTGAGAGTATCTGAAAGATGATTCTAATGTTGATTACCAGAGGTAACTGTTAACTTGATAATTTCGAAATGAATCAGAATTTTCTAAGTACCAAAAACTACTATGAATGAAAGAACTTCTTGTTGATAAACTTGATTCGCCAAATGTGTTATTGACTTGGCAAATTTGATGGACAGGAAAATCTGATTCGCCAGAGGTAATTTTTTAACTTGGCAAATTTTGATAGAAGGAAAATCTGATTCGCTAGAGGTAATTTTTTAACTTGGCAAATTTTGGAAAAAGGAAATCTGGTTCGCCGGAGGTAATTTTTAACTTGGAAAATTTTGGAAAGAGGAAATCTGGTTCGCCAGAGGTAATATTTAACTTGGCAAATTTGATATGAAGAAAAAATCTGATTCGCGAACTAAAGGCTTTTTAGTTCGGAACCAAGAACTTTCATTGACGAAGTTCTGATTACAGAGAAACTATTTGCTCATGACTAGCATAGAACGGCCCAGGCCGTATTATAACTGGTGTTCTGCAATTTTGCTAAGGATAATACTTCTTCAAGAACTTGCCGTTGATTGGCATTAGGACCTTGTCACCATTAGGCTTTGTCAACCGATACGCCCCATTGGAGTAGACCATATCAATGACGAAGGGTCCCTCCCACTTTGGCTGGAATTTTCCCCTAGGCTTCTGGCTTGTTATGATTGGTCTTCTAACTGACAGGACCAGATCACCTTTCTTAAAAGTCCTTCGTTTAGCCTTTTTGTTAAAGGTTCTGGAGATCCGCGCCTGGGATAGCTCGATACTCTGTTGAGCTTCTAAGCGTTTGTCATCCAAGGCTTCTAACTCTTGGAGCCTTTGTTGATGCTTTTCTTCTTTTGTCATCCTTGTTGTTAACGCGACTCGTAATGAAGGGATTTGGATCTCCAAAGGTAGACCGCTTCTGATCCATATACCAAGGAGAACGGAGTGGCATTGGTGGGAGTTCGGACTGTGGTTCGGTATGCCCACAGACACTCTCTGAGCTTTTCGTCCCAATCCCGTTGATTGGATGACACAAACTTCTTAAGAAGTTTTATAATGGTCTTATTGAAGGCTTCTGCTAGACCATTGGCTGCAGGGTAGTATGGCGATGAAGCCACATCTTCGATCCTGTATTTGTTGCAGAATCTAGAATACACTTGGCTTACGAACTGAGGTCCGTTGTCATGAATTATTCTTCTAGGCACCCCGAAGCGTTAAAGCACAAGGTGCTTGATGAACTTGATAACATCTGACGATTTTACTTCGGTCAGGAAAATGGCCTCAGTCCACTTTGAAAAGTAATCAGTTATGGCCAAAATGAACCGGTGTCCTTTCGTTGATGGTGGAGAAATTGGCCCTATGATATCCATACCCCATCGCTCAAACGGCCATGATGCAACCGTCGGGTGGAGATATTCTGGAGCTTGATGTATAAAGTCTGTATGTATTTGGTAGGCCCTACACTTCTTGGCGTAGTTGACTGCTTCTATCATCATCTTAGGCCAATAATAACCCATCCTTCGGATTCTATTCCAGAGTTTCGGTCCTGGCTGATGTGCTCCGCAGATGCAAGCATGAGCTTCTTCGAGTACCCTTTGAGCTTCGCAGTTCGAAAGACAGCGAAGTAAAACTCCGTCGTAGGATTTTCTGTACAACGTCTGGAGTTTCGCGTTGTAGTAAAACTGGATGGCCCTTCTCTGAATGGCTTTGGCTTCTCTTGAACTTTCGGGTAATATCCCGTAAAGGACATAGTCTATATAAGGAAAACGCCAATCCCTTGGCTCCAGGCTAGATGCGCAAGCGTCAGCTTCATTTTCTTGTGGTTTTTTTGCTTCTTCTTTGAGCTCATCCTTTGAACAGAACAACTCCTTGCTGCTTACCATAATTTGCCTTTTAGCATGCTTGGGCAAGGCTAATGTAGCAGCCAAGGAAGCTAGCGAATCTGCATAACTATTGAGGTGGCGCTTTATGTGGCTGATATAGAAACAAGTGAAACCGTTAGCGACCTTGATCACTGCATGATAATACGGCAGGAGGTCTTCATGTTTGACTTCATACTCCCCTTTTATTTGATTTACAACGAGTTGAAAATCCCCATACGCCACCAAATATTTGACTCCCAGTTGTTTGGCTATTCTTAAGCCGATTAGGAGGGCGTTGTATTCCGCGACATTGTTGGAGCACGAGCTTGTCAATGAGTAAGCTTGAAGAATGATGTGGTTGCGAGGAGAGACGAGCACAACTCCCACCCTCGCTGTCGTCTTTCCTTTGGATTCCATTCGGGAGGCACCATCAAAGAAAAGTTGCCATACACCTTTCGAAACCGTATTCGATTCGGAAGACCTTCTCAAATCATCCATTTCTGGAATTAAATCCCATTCCTCCAACTCTCCTGGGATTTGTTCATATAACCTCGAGGATGCCGGGACTGGATGTTCGGCCAAGAAGTCGACCACGACCTGTCCTTTGATAGACTTATGTGGGACGAAGTGCATATCATATTGTGATAGCAAAATAGCCCAATTGGATAGTCTTGAATTTAATGACCCGGGTTTAGTCATTAATATTCTTAAAGGGTTAATACAACGTGGATAGTTTGTCCAACTAAGTAGTGTCGCATTTTCTGTATTGCGAACACCAACGCTAAACATTCTTTTTCCACGGGATTATACCGGTGTTCCGCCCCGATCATCATTCTGCTGAGGTAGTAAATGGCTTGCTCATGGCCTGACTCATTCTTCTGCGCAATGAGTGGTCCATAACCCTTACATATAGCTGGAAGGGCTTTTCCGAAACTGGGGACATGAGCACTGGTGGGTTCGTGAGATATTGTTTGATCTCTTCAAAAACCTTTTGGCATGCGTCATCCCAGATGAATGACACTCCTTTCCTCATCAATATGGTGAAAGGTTGACATTTACCAGATAAATTTGATATAAATCTGCGAATGTACGCCAGCCTGCCTTGCAACCCTCTTAACTCTTTGAGGTTATGGGGAGGTGGCATATCTTGAAAAGCTTTGACTTTATCTGGATCAAGATGTATTCCTTTCGAAGTTACGACAAAGCCGAGGAACTTCCCACTAGCCCCAGGAAAGACTTAGCTGGATTCATCTTGAGTTGGTGCTTCCTCATGAGGTCAAACACTGTCTTCAAATCTTTCAAGTGATCTTCTTTGTTTTTGCTCTTAATTGCTAGGTCATCTACGTAGCACTCCACTATTTTTCAGAGGTGCTCTTGGAAAATTGCATTCATGGCGCGTTGATACATAGCACCTGCGTTCTTTAGGCCAAAGGGCATGACTGTATAGCAGTATACTCCGAGTGGTGTCCTGAAGGACGTATGCTTCTCATCATTGGGATACATCTTTATTTGATTATATCCCGAGAATCCATCCATGAACGTCATGCGCTCATACCCACAAGTATTATCTATCATAATATCAGTGATGGGTAATGAGAATTCGTCTTTGGGGCAAGCCTCATTCAAATCCCTAAAGTCTATACAGACTCGGATTTTTCCATTTTTCTTGGTCACGGGAATTATATTTGCGACCCAATCAGGGTGCTGTTCCTCGCGAATAAATCCTGACACGATCAACTTTTTGATTTCAGCTTCTATAGCTTCCATGATCTCTGGAAGGAATTTTCGTTGTTGCTGCTTTACTGGCTTAGATTCCGGTCAGATCTTCAATTTGTGAACCGCCACGCTTGGATCCAACCCAGGCATCTCCTCATAACTCCAAGCGAAAATATCAATGTATTCGCGGACGAGGGATATCAATTCCTTCCTTTCTTCTGAGGATAGGTTCTCACTTATAAATATGGGTTTAGGATTCTTTTCATCTCCCATGTTGATTTGGATCACTTTATCTTTAGTTGGGGGCTCCTACTGTTCAAACTGAATCTCCCACTCCATATTAAGATGCTTATCTCAAGGGTCGTCTCTTACTGGTGAGGTTTCCTTTAAATCTTCGTCTTTTTGGATCGCGGAAGCTATGTTCGCGGATACCTCGTGGAAAATCACACCTGTACTGACATCTGAATCCCAGCATGATGATTCTGACGAATGATCGTACTATCTTTCCTCAGCTTTGTCGCTTGAGGAGGCCTAGGAAGTGGTGATGCATCCCAATCCCCTGCCGATTTTCTGGTAATAGTCTGGCGTCTTCCCTTCGGGGACAAAAGGTTGAAGGATTGTCTTCCTTCCTTTTTCCAAATTCAACCGCCTGCCTTCGGCCAGATTGTATCCCATTTTCTTTATTATTCCAAGGGAATTTTCATCGTAATGGAAGAACTCGGGTTTTCCCTGTTCTTCCTCAGAATCTGAACATTTCTCTTTGTTCCTGTGACTTGATCTTCCAAATATTATAGCCTTTTGGGTTCCGTTTTTTGGGAGGGACCTCAAAAATAACTTTGTCAGCACATTCAACGTCATCACTTAATTCATATAAGGATGATCGGATAGGTGCTTGGAAGGAAGTCAGAGAATATATTTCATTTACATAGTCGCTAAATGCATCTGTGCTAGTACTTGAGGGCTCAGAATCAACACCAGAAGAATAAGCAAATTCTATATTTTCATTTGTCACCCATTCACCATCAGAGTGATCGGCGTTATTTACATCAAGGTCTTCGAGGCTTATCACAATGGGCTCACCATCCCAAATCACATCCTCGGATTCCGAATTTTCGGATCCTGATTCTGTATTAGCTTCTTCGCCACCATCAGAGTCATCCTGAACGGGCCGATCTGCGATGCCAAACGCATCTTGATACAGCAATGCGTCAGTAAAGTAGTTTTCAACTCCTTTGAAGGGTTGTTTTTCCGCAATGAGCGTCTTCACGCTCGCGTCTTCATTGACATACTTCATGCATTGGTATAATGTGGAGGACACGATTAGATTGCTATGGATCCAGGGTCTCCCCAATAGCAGATTGTAACACGTGACTTTCGTTTTCAGGTTGCCGATTTGACATTTGAGCTTTATTTTACCCAGGGGTCTACTACCGTTGGCATTGAACCCGAAGATAGTAGTGTTGGTTGCGGTTAATCTGTTCATCGGCCCTCCAAGATATCGTAGCATCTTTCGCGGCATGATACTCAAGGCCGAGCCTGGATCAACTTGAATACAATCAATCTCCGTAGATCCTATGTATCCCTTGTAATACAAAGGGCGATGATGCTTATTACTCCTGACTTGCATATCTTCTGGAGAGAAGGTGAAGCAAGGGATGTTTTTACCAAAGATCTGGTGACATGTCGCGCAAAGAGACTCTCCTTCTTCGATCATCTCTGGTATTTGCACCAAGAATACTTCCGAATCTTGCAGAGCCTCTCTTAAAGCTTCCCTAGTAGATTTGGAGAGCTTCAGGAGCTCGTACAAGGTTATCCTTGCTGGGATATTGGCCAACTGCGTTAGGATGTCGAACTGGAATGACTTTCGCGAGTCTTCCGCAAGTTCTTTTCCCTTCTTCCTTTGAGATTTGTCAAACTTTAGCCCTTTTTGCTTGACTTTTTTTGGAAATGGTTGAGAACCCGTTGTTTGGCCGTAATTCTTTAAGTAATCTTTTCCCAAACGGGTCCCCGAGGGGGGAGGGTCTGCATCGGCGACCAAGAAATTTTTGATTTCTTTTTCCGAATCGGTCAGAGCAGGAATAATCTCATCGTCTGTGGGTATTACAGAAACGACGTTGGAGGTGAAGACCCTCTCTCTTCGCTTCTTCCCAGATGAACTGGAACTCCATTGTTCATCATTTAGGAGATCATGATGTACCCATAGTATCTCCCCCCTATCAGTTTCAAAGGGGAATAGTCCTTTCTTTTGCTGTTGGTGTGGATCAAAATTAACGACTTGTATCGTGCCTTTATGGATGGGCTGCACTCCATCTTGAACTGTTGACTCTATCCAGTGGGGCGCTTTACCGAACTTGACGGTCACCATGTTCGCAGTCACCTTCTTCTGGTGCTCTTGAAGCTTGATGACATTAGCGTCCACTACGGCTTGAATTTTGTCTTTAAGGATGTAGCAGTTTTGGATGGGGTGGTTAATGATCCTATGGTAGACACAGTAGTTAGGATCATTAACTTTTCCAGCTTCCTCTGGACATTTAGACTCTGGCAATTTCAGCATCTTCTTACTCATGAGGAGGTTGAAGATAGTCTTCGTGTGCTCATCCTTAAAGGAGTATTGCTTTTGTAGCACTCGCGTCTGAGGATGAAGTTTCGGGGGAGTCTTCGTGGGTTGTGGTGCATCAGTGACCATTATATCCTTTCCCTTATACCCTAGGGGTCGGGACATATAGCTGTTATCACCAGTTCGCTTCGGTTTCTCCTCGCCTCCTTCTTCTTCAAGCCTTTGCGCAATTTCTTCAGCTTCTTCAGCTTGTAGGGCGAGATCTTTCCAAGTTGAGGACTTTATCGCCCCCATTCTGGCTAGAACCTTGGTCGATAAATTATGTCGACAGGTTTCTACCGGGGTCTTTTCTGGCATCCCATGCGGACACCTGAGAGAATCGTTCCGGAACCTTTTGATGAAGTCCCGGGCTGACTCTCCTTTCTTTTGTTTAGCGGCTAGAAGTGCCGGCATTGATACCTCCATATCATCTTCATAGAATATAGTGAGAAAGGCTTTCTCCATGTCACTCTAGGAATTGATGGTTCCCGGTTCTCATCTCCGGAACCATTAAAAAGCTAGCCCGGTTAAGGTACTAACAAATATTCTTGTAATAATAGGGTCATTTCCGGATAAAAGCCCTATCTGCGACTTAAAATAGTAGAGGTGTTGGTTTGGCGATCCTCTACCATCAAAAGAATTGAGCTTCAACGGTTTGTAGCTTTCTGGGAACGGCACCGTTTCCCACTCCATGGGATATGGCCTTACTACACCCAGTTATTGTAGGTCGCCCTTATGCATGAGGGCATTCAGTTGGTTCTGGAAGCTCTCCATCCAGACAGTATTTGTGTTTCCCTCCTGGTGCATGGAGCGGTTGTCATCATCTTTATGATGTTCTTCTTCTTCTCGATTGTTATGAGGACCATGACCTTCTTCTTCGGTCTTCTTTCTTGTATTCTTCAGTTTAGCTTTTTCTAACTCCATCAGAACGTGTAGCATATCTTTAAGCTCGCTGATGGCGTTCTGCTGTTGCTGGATATGCCTATCTTGCTCCTCCATTCTCCGCATGAACTCTTCTGGGATATTGTTCTCCGTCATATATGCAGAGGCGGAGTATTCTAAGAATGAATCAGAAGTCTGTGATTCAGCCATAACAGACTTGGCTATATCTTCTTCATCAGATGAGATCCCCGCCATCTGTCTATAATTCATAGGGATCGCCACCCCACTTTTGAGTCGAGTGTGCCGAAAAACTCCTCTCTCTTCGTTGGATGGATCATTCGAACTCGAAGAGAACTCTGGGTCAGAAGCTTCTTCTTCGGAGACTTTCTTCGCCTTCTTTTCTTCTTCGTTTCTCCAACGCTTATAATGTTGAAGGTCATCGCGGGATATTCCGGCTCAGAAAACTCGAGCCCGCGTCGTCTCCTTTTTGACGATGTTGATGGAAACGACAATCGACAAAATACCAAGGATCGGGCATGAGTTTAACAATGACAGTGAGACAGTACTGTATTGATCAGTCGTTCATAGTGGCATTGAGATACATGGGATTCTTCTCTTCTTCTATTTAGAAGTTCCTTAAGATCTGTTGCACTGGAGTCCCTTGTGATGGGCTCATTTGTGAGAGATAACTTCAGGGATTGT
>JAYEPQ010000019.1:10368385-10398385 GCA_036321105.1 Dracaena cambodiana | reverse complement strand
AGCACGGTGCGCGGGCCGACCCGGCCGTGTCATCCACCTCGAACCAGACCGTCCGGCCGCCCGAACCCGCACGGCACGGTGCGTGGGCCGCCCCGTCCATGCCATCCGCCCCGAACCAGACCGTCTGTCCGCCCGAACCCACACGGTACGGTCATTCGCCCCGAACCGAACCGTCTGTCTGCTTGAACCCGCACGGCACGGTGCGCTGCCAGCCCCGGCCGCACTGAACCAGACCATCCGTCCGCCCAAACCCGCATGACACGGTGCGCGGGCAGTCCCGGCTACCCCGAAGAGGTCCGTCTGTCCGGCGAATGGGCATAGCTCAGTGCGCTGCAGTCCCGGCTGCCTCGAACAGGTCCGTCCGTATGCCTGAACATGCAAGGCACGGTGTGCGGGCAGTCTCGACCGCCCTGAACCGGACCGTCCGTTCGCCCGACCCCGCATGGCATGATGCGCTGGCAGTCCCGTCCTCCGCCCGAACATGGACAGCATGGTGCGCGGGCAGTCCCGACCGCCCCGAACCGGTCCGTTCGTCCGCCCGAACCCGTAAGGCATGGTGCGCGGGCCGTCCCGACCGCCCTGAACCGGACCTTCCGTAGCAGACCGTCTGTCCGCCCTAAACCTCACGGCACGGCCCGAGGACAGTCCCGACCACGACATCCACCCCAAACTGGACTGTCCGTCCCCCCGAACCCGCACGACACTGTGCGCAGGCAGTCCCGGCTGCACGAACAGGTCCGTTCGTCCGTCCGCCCGAACGGGCATGGCATTGTTCGCGGGCAGTCCTGACCGCCCCTAACGGGACGTCCGTCCGCCCGAACCCCCATGGTTCGGTGCGTGGGCGGTCCCGACCATGCCATACGCCCCAAACCTGGTTGTCTGTCCGTCGGAACCCACACAGCAAGGTGCACAGGCATCGCCATCGGCCCCGAACCGAACGGTCCGTATGCCCGAACGAGCATGGCACGGTGCGCGGGCATGTCCATCCGCCCCGAACCGAACCGTCCGTCCGCCTGGACGAGCACGGCACGGTGCGCAGGCCGTCCCGGCCACCCTGAATAAGACCGTCCGTCTGCCCGAACGCACACGGCAGGGTGCGAAGGTAGTCCCGGCCACCTCGAACAGGTCCGCCCGAACGCGCATGGCACGGTGCACAGGCAGTCCCGGCCGCCCCGAGACGGGCCGTCTGCCCGCCCGAATGCGCACGACACGGTGCGCAGGGAGTCCGGACCTCCCCGAATAGGACTGTCCGTCCGCCCGAACGAGCAAGACACGGTGCGCGAGCAGTCCCGGTCGCCCTGAACAAGTCCATTCATCCGCTCGAACATGCACGGCACGGTGCGTGGGTTGTCCGGGTCCCCCCAAAGGGTACGTCCGTCCGCCCAAACCCGCACGGCACGGTGAGCGGGCCGTCCCGGCGGCCCCGAACCGGTCCTTCCGCCCGCCTAAACCAGCACGGCACGGTGCGCGGGCAGTCCGGACGCCCCGAAATGGACAGTCGGTCTGCCCGAACCAGCCCGACACCGTGTGCGGGCAGTCCCTGCCACCCGGAACTGGACCGTTCGTTCGCCGGGAACAGGACCGGCACCGTGCGCGGGCAGTCCGGCCAGCCCCAAACCAGTCCATCCGTCCGCCCCGCACGACAAAGTGCGTGGGCAATCCCGGCCTCCCTGAACAGGCGCGTCCGTCTGAACCGGCACGGCACGGTGCGCGGGCCATCCCGAACCGGACCTCGACGCCCCAAACCGGTCAGTCCGTCTTCATGAACCCGCACGGAATGGTGCGCGGGTAGTACCGTCCCCCAAAACCGGCATGGCAAGATGCGCGGGCAGTCCCTGCCGCCCCGAACAGGTCTGTCCGTCCGCTTGTACATGGACGGCACAATGCGCCGGCAGTCCCGACCACCCCGAACCGGACCGTCCGTCTGCCCGAACCCACACGGCACGGTGCGCGGGCAGTCCCGGCCGTGCCATCCGCCCCGAACCGGTCTGTCCGTCCGCCCAAACACGCACAGCACAGTGCGCCGGCAGTCCCGGCCGCACCGACACGGACCGTCCGTTCGCCCAACGCCGCACGTCACGGTGCTTGGGCAGCCCCGGCCGCACTGAACATGTCCGCCCGAACACGCACGGCACGGAGCTTGTGTAGTCCCGCCACCCTGAACAGGACCGTCCATCCGCTCGAACACGCAAGGCGCAGTAAGTGGGGGGTCCCGCACCGTCCATCCGGCCGAATGGGCGGTTCGCGTGCAGTCCCGGCCGCCCCGAACATGTCCATCTGTTCGCCCAAACACTTCGTCCGTCCACCTAAACATGTAAGTCACCGTGCGTGGGCAGTGTCGTTCGCCCCGAACAGGTCTGTCCGTCCGCCCGAACCCGTACAGCACGGTGCGCGGGCAGTCCCGGCCGCCCTGAACAGGTCGTCCGTCCGCCCGAACCTGCATGGCAGTCCCGGGCGCCCGGAACCGGTCCGTCCGTCTGCACGAACCCGCACGGCGTGGTGCGCGAGCAGTCCCGGCCTCCCGAAACAGGCCCGTCCGTCCGCCTGAATGCGCACGACACGGTGCGTGGACAGTCCCGACCACCCCGAACCAGACCGTTCGTCCGCCCGAACCCGCACGGCACGGTGCGAGGGCAGTCCCGGCCACCCCGAACAGGTCTGCCATCCGCCCGATCCCGCCCGGCACGGTGCGCGGGCAGTCTCGGCAACCCTGAACAGGACCATCCGTCCACTCGAACCCACACTTCACGGTGCGCGGGCAGTCTCGGCAGCCCCAAACCGGACCGTCCTGTTGGCAGTGAAAATTTCTAAGTTAAAAAGATTTTCCACAACAAACACGGATCTAACTCCGCAGTCCCGTGTTTGGCTACTTTAGCCTCGCGTTTTAACAAAACACGAAACTATTCAATATCTCCGCGTTAGTTCCGCGTTCTGGTTCAATAGCTCCGCGTTTTGATGAGTTTTACTCCGCGTGAGCAGATAACCAGAATCTCAAATTGATTGAGATTATGATTTGGGCTTATCCAAACACCCAAATTAAGTCCGATCAGAACTCTAAATCAAGAGATTTAAATCCAAACTAAGATATTTGATTGGAATCCTTAGTGAGTACAAATTCTATTTAGATAGAAACTCTCATATGATCCTAAGGCTATAAATACCCTCTTGGGGAATCCCTAGGGATCTTTTTTTTTTCGGCATCTGAGATCTTGTTCTGGAGTTTTGGAGAAGTTCGAGTTATGCATAGAGCCTTGAACGAATCAAGACCAGAGGAGATCAGTTCTACAGTCGACCATCATCTTCAGGAGAGAAGATTTTGATGTCAGATAGTCCAAAGGAGTTGCTTGACAGATCCCATCGCCACAGATCCCACAAATCATTGTAAAAGAGAGCGATTGAGATATAAAATCCTCTCGTTTGTTCTTTTTATCTTGTTCTCTTCTATTGTAATTCGAGCTTATTCAATGGAAGATTTCGACAGTCAGCTATCATCTTCAGGAGAGAAGATTTCGACGTCAGATCGTCCAAAAGAGCTGCTTGACAGATCCCATCGCCACAGATATTTAAAAAGCCAGCGTGTGATACTCCACACGAGGCTATTACTGAGCTGAGCGAGAGACGCAAAGCCAGTAAGATTTGCGTTAGTTGCAAAATTCCTGACACTCGCGAGAAACGCGAGTATAAAATCTCTTTAAAGCCAGCGTGTGATTTTCCACGCGAGGCTATTACTGAGCTTAGCGAGAAATGCAAAGCCAGTATTACTTACGATAAACGCAAGACTTCTTACACTCACGAGGAATGCGAGGATAAAAATTTCTTAAAGCTAGCATGTGATTTTCCATGCGAGGCTACTACCGAGCCTAGCGATAAACGCGAAGCCAGTAGAACTTGCGAGAAACGCAAGACTTTTGACACTCGCGAGAAATGCGAGGATAAAAAATTCCTTAAAGCCAGCATGTGATTCTCCATGCGAGGCTATTGCTAGGCCTAGCGATAAACGCGAAGCCAGTAGCACTTGCGATAAACGCAAGATTTCTTATACTCGCGAGAAACGCGAGTATAAAAATTCCTTACAGCCAGCATGTGATTCTCCACGCGAGACTAATACTGAGTTTAGAGAGAAACGCGAAACAAGTAGTACTTGTGAGATACTCAAGATGCCTCACCTCCGCGTAAATCAGGAAGACGATTGGCAAATTGTTGTTAATCGTAAAAATCGCGCTAGACGTGAAGTTATGACTTGCGTTAATCGCAAGGGTAAGCCAGCGTGCAAGAATTTTCTTCCACGCGGGGCTATTATTCCAGAAAATAAACTTCTGAAGGCACGCCAAGCCAGCGTAAAACGCGAGGCTAGCGTAGCAAAATGCGGAGCTATTTTTCAGCCCCACGAGATAAAACGCAAAGCTAATTTTTAGCCCCGCGTTCCAAAACGTGAAGTTGTTTCTTAGCTCCGCGTAAATCAACCCGACTACAGAATCAGGGCTGATCATCACGTCAGTGGACCAGAACTGGACTCCAGTGATCCTAAGAAGCTTCAGTGGGTTCCTAGACCCTCTCAAAAGTTGGATGGGTCCCACGACTCCATGACTAAAGTCACCGACCTCAGGGAGTACTTAACCAAGAAGAGAAGCATAGAACAAGTTCAATCCGAATCTTCTTGTCATTGCCAACAACTTATGACGGTGGTATCCGCTGTAGTAGATAGTTGCTGCAATAAGAATAGGTATCGGTGTTCGATCGATTAACCGAGTCGGACAAAAACCCTGCCAAGAAAACGAAGGCTACCCCCCGAAAAGAATGGAGAATTGTAACCTCCAATATGGTCGGAAAGGGGAAGAAGATTATAGAGACGGATGATGATTCAGAATCGAGTGATGAAGAACCTCATCATATCACTCGACTTAAATCCGGAGCCCTCCCGCCTCGAAACTATAAGAGGCTTATAAGAGGTTCTTATGACGATGACAGCGATAACTCAGCTATAGCTTCACCTCGTTCCTTTGCGTCATCTCGGCTACAAAAGTCAGCATCACATATGGCGGATAAATCTGACGACATCAATCAGAGATTTGAAGCTCAAGAAAGAATGATTCGAGAGCAATAAAAGACGATTGAAGATCTTAAAATGATGCTCTCAAAATTTATTGAGGATAATGCCAAAAAGGGCAAAGAAACTCTGTTCAGTAAAATGAACAAAGAGGAAAAAGAAGAGAAAGCCCACTCAATGCACGAGGACGAGGATAGATTTTCTTTTCATGATCCACATGGAGAGAAAATAGAAAAATTGCAAAGTCAACTCGAAGCACTGATGCATAAAAAGTAGTTGAAAGAGTCAGGAGTCTCAAGACTATACACACCTGAATGGGATATGGTACCACACCCTCAGAAGTATAAGCCGCTCAAATTAGAGCCATATGACGGGAAGGGATCTCCCAGTCAACACATTTACTACTTCTTGTCCCAAGCAGGACATTTGATGGGTAATGACCCGATAATGACCAAGGTATTCGCAAGTACCTTGCGAGGGCATGCCTTTACTTGGTTTATGCAGCTGCCCCCAGGTACTATTAATACCTGGTTTGATATTGAGAAACTATTTCTCTCACGTTTCTTTGAGGATGATACCAAAATTACAGTTCATTCCCTCCTTGCAACTAAACAAGGGGAACAAGAAACAGTAAAAGCCTTCATAGAAAGGTTCCGGGAGAAATCCGTGCATTGCAAACACGGAATGGTCCAGGAAACTCTAGTCAAAACATGTCGACATAATCTTAAAACTAACGTGCTCCTGAAAATGGGGGCCGTAGAGTCTAAGACATGGAGGGATTTTCTCAAACAGGGAGAGCAAGCCGAAGATTTGATTCGCCGAGTTGAAGAGTCTCGTGGATCAAGAAGTACTGGAAGCAGTAGGCCATACGCCCAAAATAATAATAAAAATAAAGGTAAAGCGGTAATGGCATCAGAATCAGCTCCACAAAAGACAAATCCTCCGAGCCCAAAGCCCCAAAATCAAAAGGGCCCAAGGCAAAATAGGCCTCAACAAGAGAGGACCTACACTTTCAAGGCGGAACAGACGCCTACACTCTTCCACCTCCTCCTGAGGAAGGGAATGTTGAAACTTCCGGAGAATAGGAAGCCTGAGGACGCTGGTAAGACCAACGACCCCAATTATTGCCTCTACCACTGGAATGTTGGACACCCTACTAGGGATTGTTACCCTCTAAAGAACAGAATCCAAACACTGATAGAAGCTGGAGTTCTGACGCTTAAAGAGGAACAAAAGAAGGTCGCTGCCAATATGGCAACCATAGTGGTTGGAACCCATGAGTTCCCCGCAGGGGTGACCCCAATTCCAAAGGGGAAGCTGGTTACGAAAAAACATGACCCGCACAATAAAGCTCAAGAAAGACTTGTCCCCGTAACAACCCAAAAGGGGGATGTTATGTGGGTTCACCCTGATTTACTACAGGATGAACAGTGGACTACCACAGGGGGTCAAAGGAAAAACCGGACTGTTAACGCCATTTCCGCAGAGATAAAGGAAGAATATATAGCTTCGGGAGCCTTCACAGATTCTGAAGAAGAGCCCGAAACAATGACCACTCATCAAGATGGGGTGGGCCCTTCCAACACTCGGTCTGGCAAATCATACCTCAAGGATTACACTAGAGTAGACCCGAAGAACATATACGAGGAACTCTCGAAGCCCACAAAACAAAACGGACTTCGTTTCCAGAAGAATCCTGTTAGAAATGAAGAGGCCAAGGAAACTACCTTCAAATTCGATATAATAGCTCAGCTGGCTAATATTCCAGCACGAGTAACGCTTTACGAATTGTTGAGATTATCAAAATCAACACGTGAAGCATTAAGAGAGGCCCTGCCAGACTCTGAGTCATTCTTAGCTCAGATCGTCGAGCCGGCCGATGAGGAACAGGACTCTTGCCCCAACTGTCATCAAGTAAGGAGGCAGGTCCCACAAATTACCTTCTCTCCGGAGGACATGCAGGTAAGGAATATAAAGCATAATAGGCCTTTATATTTCACTGGATATGTCGGATCCACCAAGGTGGAATGCATTCAAATCGATCCGGGGTCTGCAGTAAGCGTTATTCCCAGAAGGCTAATGCAACTATTGGGAATATCTCCTCATCATTTGACGCCTACAAATACTACTATCTATGAATTCAATGCTAACAACAGCTGTCCTCTTGGCAAAATCCGACTGCGGTGCCAAATTGGAGATTTAAGGACGGAGTTACATGCTACGTTATAGACGCAGATACGTCTTATAACATCTTGCTGGGGCGACCTTGGATACATGCATATATGATAGTCCCGTCGACTCTCCACCAGTGTATGAAGTATTGTGATGAACAGGGGGAAGTCCGAACACTAGTTGCAGATAGGCAACCATTCAAGGGACTAGAGAATTACTTCACGGACGCCAGGCTCTACAAACCAGTTCATGAGGTCCCGTACGACAATCCCAGCAAACTTCAAAAGCCCGATGACAGCGGCAATGAAGCCGACATGGAGTACGAGTCTCCCGAAGGTAACGATGGGGGTGATTATGAAATCAACCCTCACATAGATTTTAATTTGAATTTTGATAATAATGTAGCTGATGTAGTAGAGAGTGAGTGCGTTATCAATGAAAACATAAAGTTAGTCTACGAGCCTGCTATAGCTACTGAGTCTGAACCCTCTTTTACTTCCACTGGAGTGGATGGCCTGTCCGAACTTGAAGTTCTGGTGGCATACCATTTGCCCCTCAGGTCATCCTTCCTCTCTCAATCAAAAATAACTGAGGGACAAGGTTACTTCTTTGAAGCGCCTCCTCAACAGGGGTCCGAGAAGCCGATCATGTTCGGTAGGGTAATTACGTCACCTCGACAAAGACAAAGCAGTGAAAGTGATGAATAAACATCACCTCAATTTCACTTATATGAACAGAAATCCCGGCAAATGATGGAGAAGATGGGTTATAATCTCACCCAGAAACCGGGATTAAACTTTGGAAAAGGGCGACGGAATCTTATACCCTCATTTAGACTGAGAGGAAAGAGCTCAGACTATTATCAAAAGACTCGCAGGGGGTTAGGCTATGTATCTACTCCTCCCTCGCCACCATGCCAATATGAGGAAAGATCTTCGTCCGATGAGGATTTAAACCCACTTGACCATGACTCGGATCAAAGTACTAGCGCTTGGTTTCAATTCTTGACAGCCAATATGGTCTCAACCGCACCGGAAAGCGATGAGGAACCAATTGATGTTAAAGATGAGTCCTGGACTAAGCATATGGACACTCTCTGGGATGTCCGCTTTGAATAGCGTGACCCGCCTGCAGAAGACAAATTGGTACAAGTTAATATGGGAACGGACGAAAATCCGAAGCCCATCTTCATAAGCGACATGCTAACTCCCTTGGAAAAGAAGGAACTTATATCTATTATCAAAGAGTATATAGATGTGTTCGCATGGAGTTATGAAGACATGCCCGGGCTTGACCCTCAAATTGCCACACACCGGTTAAATATTAAAGAAGACGCCAAACCAGTTAAATAACAGCAAAGGCATTTTCGACCGGAATTGATGGAGGCAATAGTTGTTGAGGTCAACAAACTTATAAAATCCGGATTCATCCGTGAAGAACAACATCCTGATTGGGTGGCTAACATAGTGCCGGTTCGTAAGAAGAACGAAAAAATCTGGATATGCATTGATTTTCGGGATCTGAACCTGCATGTCCTAAGGATGAATTTCCACTCCCCATCACCGACGTGATGATTGATAATACTTGTGGTTATGAGAGGATGTCCTTTATGAATGGCTTCTCAGGTTATAACCAGATTAAAATGCACCCAGATGATGAAAAGCACACGGCTTTCAGAATGCCACTGGAGGTATACTGTTATACGGTGATGCCTTTCGGATTGAAGAACGCCGGTGCCACCTACCAACGTGCAATGAGTGTCATATTTAAAGAACACCTATGCAAAATAGTGGAGTGCTATGTGGATGACTTAGCAGTCAAAAGCAGGAATAAAGAAGATCATCTGCATGACCTAAGAACAGTCTTCGATCTTATGCGAAAATACCATCTGAAGATGAATCCCACTAAGTCTTTTATGGGGGTGTCCAGCGGAAAATTCCTTGGGTTCGTAATAACCTCGAGAGGAATTTTCCTAGACCCCGAAATGGTGAAAGCGATTAGTGAAATGCCACCGCCCCGCAATCTTAAGGAATTAAGGGGGTTACAAGGAAAGTTAGACTATATCCGGCGCTTCATCTCCAATCTATCAGGGCGATGCCAGCCGTTCTCTAGACTCATGAAAAAGGGGGTTTCTTTCGGATGAGGCATGTCAACAGGCGTTTGACGATCTCAAAGAATATCTCACTAAACTTCCTGTTCTTATGGCACTGGTCCCTGGACAGCCATTCCTTATATATGTAAGGGCCATGGATGACGCTTTTGGAGCATTACTTGCTCAGTATAATGAGCATGGCCATGAACACGCCCTCTATTACTTAAGCAGGAAAATGATCGGAGTCGAGCGCTAGTATACTCCGATCGAAAAAGAATGTTTAGCCCTAGTGTTCGCTGTTCAGAAAATGCGACACTATCTTTCATGGCAAACAATTCATGTCATATCACGGGTTAATCTCTTGAAAATCCTGATGACAAGATCGGGATCCTTAAACGGCCGACTGGCGAAATGGGCATTATTGCTATCGCCATATGATATACACTTCGTCCCTCAAAAAGCCATGAAGGGACAGGCGATCACCGACTTCCTTGCAGACCATCCAATTTGGTCCAAATCCAAACAGATGTCAGAGGTCAACACAGTTAGCAAAGAACAACCATGGCAAATATTTTTTGACGGTGCTGCCAGACGATCTGCTGCTGGAGTGGGGGTTGTGCTAGTATCCCCACATAAACATATATTGCCTAACGGTTACTCATTAATAGAACCGTGCACGAATAATGTGGTGGAATATAACGCGCTCATTATCGGCTTAAAAATGGCTCTGCAACTGGGGGTGAACTATTTAGAGGCATATAGAGACTCTAAGCTTATCGTTAATTAGATGACGGGTGCGTATGAAGTCAGACATGAAGTCCTCATCCCCTATCATCAGCTAGCCGTTGAGCTAGCAGGACATTTTGAACAATTTTACATATATCATATATCCCGGAATGAGAACATCTATGCAGATGCTCTTGCTGCGTTAGCTGCAACATTGGCAATCCCACCAGGTGAAGCTAAAAGTATCACCATTGGTAGCAGAGAACTCCTCCACCCAGACACAGTATCCCAAACCAAAGAGGTGTGCCAGACAGACTTAATTCTGAAACCCCATGATTGGCGATTTTCATTTATAGATTACGCCCTATATGGGATACTACCAGACGATCCAAAGGAGGCCACCTCGATAACGAGGAAGGCCCCGAGATTTTATTATGACTATAAGCTTCAGACTCTATATAGAAAGTCAAGAGATGGTCTCCTACTGCGCTGCCTATCAAAAACAGAAGCAGAGGAAGTGCTGAAAGAAACACATGATGGAGTGTGTGGAGCTCATCAGTCCGGTCCAAAACTCGGAGACCGCAGAAGGCTGGGATACTACTAGCCGAACATGATACAGAGGCAATGGCATACGCTAAACGGTGCCATGCATGCCAAGTGCATGCCAATTTTATTCATCAACCCCTGGAATACTTGCACAATACCGTTGCTAGTTGGCCATTTGAGGCATGGGGAATGGATATTGTGGGGCCTATAACTCCCCCGTCGTCCAGAGGACAACGGTTTATTCTTGCAATAATCGATTATTTTTCAAGATGGGCCGAAGCCGTACCCATGAGAGAAGTGAAAACGACGGATGTGATTAAGTTCATTAAGCATCACGTCATTTACCATTTTGGCATCCCTCGAAGAATCATTCACGATAATGGACTGCAGTTCATCAGCCAGAGATTCTCAAGATTCTGTGATAAATTTAGAATCAAAGATATTGCTTCAACGCCATATAACCCCGCGGTGGGTTAGCCGAAGCTTTCAACAAGACAATCATTAAACTCCTTCGGAAGTTTGTCTCTTCCAACAAAAGGGACTGGCATGAAAAGCTAGGAGAGTGCTTGTGGGCTTATCGCACCACCGTTCGCACCCCAACAAAAGCTACCCCGTTCTCCTTGGTTTATGGAAGTGAGGCCGTCTTGCCTCTCGAAATCCAGATACCATCATTAAGAGTGGCCTTAGCCACAAGGATGACGACAGAAGAGCGCCATCAACAAAGACTGCTCGAATTAGAGGCGTTAGATGAAAAACGTCTCAGGGGTCAACAAAAAATTAAGTTGTATCAAGCCCGAATCTCGCGAACGTTCAATAAGAACGTTAAACCCAGGACCTTTAAACAAGGAGACTTGGTCCTGACCATTAAAAGGCCAATGATTCTAACCCACAAGACTGAGGGTAAATTTGAACCCAAGTGGGAATGACCGTTTGTTGTGGAGACGGTATACTCTAGTGGAGCCTATCGCTTAATGAATCAAAATGGCGATAGGATGATGATGCCGATCAACAGTAAATTTCTGAAGAAATACTATGCCTAAAATAAACAGAATGATGATAGAGTAACTGTCACATCTGGTCCAGATCACTAGGAGCATAACCATCCACTTGTTCAAGTTACGCAGATGAGCACTTGAAACTTCTTAAAACTAGGCATGCGCAATTTGGCGCCTCTGCCGAAATCTGATGATCCTAACGCGATCATCTTGGTGTGTGCAGTTCAAGTTACGCATGAGAGCCTTGAACCACCCCCATTTGTTCAAGTTACGCAGATGAGCACTTGAACTTCTTGCTTGAAACCAGGCATGCGCAAGTGATCCTGACCTGATCATCTTGGTGTGTTCAGTTCAAGTTATGCATGAGAGCCTTGAACTGCCCCCATTTGTTCAAGTTACGCAGATGAGCACTTGAACTTCCTCCTTAAAACTAGGCATTCGCAATTTGGCGCCTCTGCCGAAATATGATGATCCTGACCCGATCATCTTGGTATGTGCAGTTCAAGTTACGCATGAGAGCCTTGAACCGCCTCCACTTGTTCAAGTTACGCAGATGAGCACTTGAACTTCCTCCTTAAAACTAGGCATGCGTAATTTGGCGCCTCTGCCGAAATTTGATGATCCTGACCCGATCATCTTGGTATGTGTAGTTCAAGTTACGCATGAGAGCCTTGAACCGCCTCCGATTCAACTCTAGGCATGCACAAATTAGGTGTCTCTGCTGAAATCTGGTGGTCCTGACCCGATCACCTTGGTATTAGCAGTCTAAGTTACATAGATGAGCCTTGGACTGTTTTACCTAAACAACTAAATCATTTTGATGACAAGTTATCTGTTGTGCAAACAAATTTTGTAGCCAACATGTAAAAGAATCAAAAGATTACCTTTATTCATCAATAAGGATGAAGTTACAAAGAATCAGTAAATTTATCTCTTTTATTACAAGTTCTTATTACAAAAAAGAATGAAGAATAAAAGAATAGAAAGAAAGTTATGGATCTCCTAGAAGCCTCAATTTATTTGTCGTCTCGTCAATCACTGGACGACGAGTTTCCTCCACAGAGCGTTGGGCCTGCCGGCATAAATCATCGTCGTTTATTGCCAGTTGTTGGGCCAACCGCTGACGAGATTCTTCAAAAGTATGGCTCCTCATTATGCCTTCTTGTTCGAACTGTCCTTGTTGGAGTATCAGCTCTTCCCGTTTCTTAACAGATTCTCCTAACCGAGACTCACTGGCTTCCAGAATAGCTCGAGCCTTAGCAATGGTCTCTCTGGCTCTAAGCATGGCGGCCTGACTTCCCTCAATCTCAAAGTCCACTATCTCTAACCTCCTGAGGATTGATTCTTGACTGGCTCCTAGCTCAGCCAACTCCTGAGACCAGACTTCCTCTTGGCGTCTCAATTCCTCTTGACAAGCCACCAACTCTGCCCGAAGCCGCACCGACTCGATCTCGGTAATCGCTTCCACATCCGCTTGGTGAATTGTGTTTAGCGTATTCACCTGTTCTTCTAAAGCTTCAAGGCGGCCCGATAGGGAGCTGCTCGGTCACGTCCCCCAATCCTTTCAATATTATCTAGATAGCTGGACAACATTGGACGTCCAAGACTGAAGAAATCTCTTCCATTCAGGATCATTCCGATACACCTCCTTAGTAACCGCAAAAAGTCATTTTCACTGTGGTTGAAGAATTCTTCGAGAGGGTCCACAGTGTCTGTGTTTAGAACAGGCAGCGCTAAGGAAGATGTCGCTGGGGGAGGATTAGCATCCGTTGGGGTCAAGGAAGAAGAAGCCCGTCCCTGCACCAGATTCATAACATGCGGGGCCAGTAAAGCCAACATGGACTTGGCAGAACTAGGAACCCGAGGAGAAGCATCATTAGTACAGATCACTCGGGCAGTGCCACCAGCAGGGGTAGACGATGGTGTGTATTCACCCAAAGTTCCTCCCGTGGCAGAAGTGGCTTCGAATGAGAACTCAAATTTTCTTCATCTCCCGCTGGCAGAGGACTCGGGACTGGAGGAGTCACCAACGGCTCGACAACCATAATGGTAGATGGCGTTAATACTGCTAGTTGGGGAGCAGAGGGCACACCAACAACCACCGGAAAGGTTTCTTCAGAGCAGACCCCGGGTGTCGGAGATGGCAGACTTGGAGATGGGGTAGCTTCTTTTGCTGCGGCCGCAACAACCACCCCTGTCCTATCATCACTCCCGAGTTCATCGATTGGGAGAACTGAAGAAGGAACAGAGGGAGGAGTTGTCGTAAAGTAGTCTGCGTCAAACTCATTTGCAGAACTACCTAATCCACCCGCTGAGCCAGTTGTGCCAGAATAATCCACCTTCTCCTCAGACTCTCCCCTGGTAGTCGAATGCATTGGCGAGTGGGGCTGACCACCTGCAAAAAAAAAAAAAAAAGCAAACAAATAGTGTTACATATAATGATGCAGTGAATAATAGACAGAAGATAGAATATGAAAATCATACCAGGAGATACAAGTCCAGTTGTCGGACTTAAAGGGGGAGCCATCGCTGTTTCTAGGAGCACACCCGTTTCGCTACCCAGAGGTTGCGTCGCGGAATGATCAACCGATTCTGCGGTTGGAGGAGTCAGGACCTCAGTAGCACTTGGAGATTCAGCAGGTCTACTCTTCTCTGCCAGCGCCGGAGGCAAAGTTGAAGCCAATAAATCTGAAGCAAACTTGGCTGCCGCCTCTTGAGGGACTAAGAGGGTCCCCGGGGCTAATTTTTGCTTCTTTTTTGCCGGTTCGCCTCTTACAGGTCTGCGGCATTTAACGGTTGGACTCCGGGGACGGGGAACCAAGTCTTGAGGGGCACCACCATCATCGCCGTCATCATCATTACCATTATCGTCATCACCATCAGAGTTGCCTAAGTCTGATGGATCGGCCACCGCACCAAGGAATTCGTCCATTCCTTTCACCCTCACTCTTTTGGCTTCTTTGCGGCTAGCATAAAAGGCCTCTATCTCCTTGCAGCAGCTGCGGTTGATGGAGAAGTTGGATACTTCAGCATTAGCAACGCTGTACCAGGTACAGAAGCTTAACACCATGCTGAGCTTTGGCGATTTAAGGGGTAGCATAAATTCTGCTCCGGTTCCTCCAGTAACAAAATGGAACCAGTCCCATGCCCCTGCATACAGATTTCCCTCATACGCCAACTCTTTGTTTGGATTTCCTATATAAAGCTGCGTATATCCAAATTGACGAGCAAATCTGCTCGGGATATACGGTTCTATATAGCACATGGTGTCTTGCCTGTACACCAAGTGTCCGGGGTGAATATTTAATAACCACCAAAAGACCCCTGAAGATAAGGTGGTGAACTGGTCTGCTCCCAAAATATCTTTAAATTTAGATCCATACTCTCCCTCAGGGAAGTCTGAGAAGCAGCGGAACATCTCGTAGTTTTGATGGTGACGGAGTGTTCTGCAGATTTGAGACATATAGTTACTCCTCCAGACAGAGCGCTCGTATTTCTCTACGAGGAATAACTTGTCAGTTGGGTTGTAATCCGCAGCGCTCATCAGCGATGGGCAGTGCATGACTAGCCACGCCATTAAATATGTATAGGGCATCTCTACCCTTGGGTTCGGTGTCTTCACCGTAGCAGCTTCTTTGGCCGCTTTACCCTTCCCAGCTTTGCCTTTATTCTTCTCCGCTAGCATGAAGCTATTGCAAAGGGCCTAGTGCCCACTTTGGAGGTTGGCAACCATTGCTTGTAACAACCCGAACGGTCGACCATAGGCCAATAGAACAGCTGGATGATGACATTTTTGGTAATGGCCTCCTTGGGAAGAGAAGGGACAACACATCTCTTCAACCAAAGCATCAGGAATCCCGCAAGCAGACCCCTGTCTGAAATTGGGAACTGTGCCTGGTAGTGGAAGCTCTGAAAGACCGTGCCCGGACCAAATCCTTCTTCATTTGATTCGGTCGTGTATGATGTGACTTCCAAGCTGGAGATATGCTCCTTCACTCTTCACATTAATGAAGAGATAGTATGCCCACTTCTTATGACCAATCCCTTGATTCCTTACTTCAGCCAGGTCAGCACAAATATGATAATGGCACATCATTTCCCAGTAGGTCTGGTAGATGTGCTCATCCCCCGCTTTCAACATCTTCAATTCTTCAGCAGTGGGGATATATTCCTCAAAAGGGACTTCGCCCATTGATAAACCAGACACTTCGAACATCTCATGGAGAGCAAATACAAGCTCACCCGCTGGTGTGAAGAAGGTGCCGGTCTCAGGGTTATACATCTCCAGCAGGCAGAATAAGTGGTATGCACTTTGAGGCAAGCCAAACTGGACGCTTCTAATGGCTTTGTACAAGCCAATTTCTTTTAGCGTCTGCTCATGGGTGTCCAGTATGTGTTTGACAAGTCTGAACCACCACATGTTGCCTGAAGAGTGGACCCATCCAAGCATTCTAAAGTCTTTGGCAGGGTACTGACCACCCTTGACCAAGAATTCGCTAAGGAAAGTCTTAGCACGAATCGGGACTTCACCAACAGGGTGCTCTTTAGTGACTCTGCCTGGGAGGAGCCCCGTAATACATCTAGGGGGTCCGTCTTGAAAAGCCCCATTTGCGCCGAATTTGCCGGTCGCGACACTATCATATTCACGAGTTCGCTCAAATTCTAACTCGCGGCGGGAAGACAGCCTCTGGAGATACACCAAGGGGTAGCTACGCTCTATGTCAGGTAAAAACATGAGTAGATCCCTAGCCTGGTACAGCCACTTGCCCTCCTCTTCAAAGAGTATCTTATCCGAGTGCTCTATAGCATCTCCAAAGAGGAACCCCGGCTTCTCCAACGCCTCCCGATTTGTGGCTTCAAAGGGAGCATCCGCAATGATCTCCCGTGCAGTAGCAGGGCTATATCTGATCAGTTTTTACCTGCGCTCTCTCAAACCAGGTTTGTAGGCAGTAAGAACAATGGTGAAGCGAAACTGGGTAGCTGAGTCTGCACCCCCGCCATAGCCAAATGTCCTTGGGAGATTGGATCCACTGAATAGCCAACTGCATAAGAGGAATTAAGAATTAGGAAAATTTCTACAAAATCAGAAATTTTTCTAGTATGAAAACGCGAAGCTAGGGATAACTCCGCGCGAAGTTAAGAAGATAGCCTCGCGTTTTGGCAAAATGCGAGGATGATAAAATAACTTCGCATTTACAAACGCGAAGCTAAAATTCTAACCTCGTGTCCGAACGCGATAGTTAGCAAAAACAACTTCGCGTCTAAAACGTGGAGATAACGCGATAGCTTCGCGTGGAGGAAGATCAAGAGATCTTTTCCTTCTTCTCCAAGCCATTTGGCCGGAGTACGGCGATCTCGCCGGTAAAAGAAATGATTGGCCTGTTAAAACCGAGCCAAATCACTCTAAAAATGTTCTAAAAAGCCCCAAAAGTGAGGTTCTTATATCCGATAGGCGAGGCATGGACTGGCTCGTCGCCGCCACGGCCGCTGCCATCGCTGCTTGCGCCAGTCGCCGACGGCGAGGCTGCGCGTGAACAAGCGCGAGTCTTGGGTGCCATTGCTCTTAGAGAAATTGACGAAAATTCGGTCGGAATTCGTCGGGTCGCCTAAATCACCTGATCGCCGGTCGTCTGGAGCTCTGGAGTTCTTGAAAATTCTTGAAAGAGTGAGGAAGAAGAAAAAGAAAATCCATTTAAAAGAAGAAAACCGCCTCTTGGTATTCAGCGCGAAAATCGGAGTGACTAACTGATCAGTTACTCCCTAAAACGCGAAGCTATTAGCTTTGCGTGGTCATCTAAAACGCGAAGCTATTAGCTCCGCGCAACTATGCAAAATGCGAAGCCAACTTGGTGTTTTAGCCACGCGTTTCTATGAAGCCTGGACTCGGCAAGCGTTATTTGGCGCCTCTGCCAGAATCTGATAATCATCATCCGATTATCTTGGTATGTGCAATTTAAGTTACGCATCAGAGCCTTGAATTGCCTCCATCAAACTAAGGCATGTGCAATTAGGCGCCTCTGTCTAAGTTAAATGATCCTTATCTGATCATTTCAGGTACTAACAAAGCTAAGTTACGCAAATGAGCCTTAGATTGTTTTACCAAAACAATGAGTTAGTTATTTGTTGAGCAAGCAAAATTCTTGAAGCCAACAGATAAAGAGAAAAAGAATTATCTTTATTCATGAAGTAAAAGGTTACAGAAGAAAAGGGAGTTATAGCTCTCCCAAAAGCTTCAACCTATTCATCGATTCATCAATAACCCAACAACAAGTCTCCATGGAGTGTTGAAATTCCCTGGCTCATATGCAAAAGATCTCCTCTGCAAATGTCAACTATGATCTGTTTAAAGCTCTTAGTAGATCATTTGGAGATACTGCTACAAGAATCCTAATGAAGATGCACAAGTTGGATTCGACATGCTACAAGCCCTTAGATGATCATCTCTATCGCTTTGGAAAGCGACAGAGATTGTCATCTAACAGAAATGGTCCTCAAGAAAACTTAATGAGCTGCTGCAGAGTTCTTGTAACTCCTTCAAAAGTTTACTTTTTGGAGTCAGGGCTTGAAACCTGCAACTATATTGTAAAGCATATGCTTCTGGCTTCCTTAGAGTTACTTTTGCTGATGAAGACTGGTAGAGCCACATGCACTCCTCTTCAAAAAGGATCTGGTCCGAATACCCCACTACAAAAGAAGAATTAAGAGTTAGAGAAAACTCAAAAAATCTTCTAAGTATGAAAATGCGGAAATAAAAAAATAACTTTGTGCGCAGCTGAGAAAATAGCCTCGCGATTGAATCGCGACTTCTAGTCAAAATAGCCTCGCATTGAAATGCGACTGCTAGTCAAAATAGCCTCGCATTGAATCACGACTACTAGTCAAAATAGCCTCGCGTTGAATCGCGACTGCTAGTCAAAATAGCCTCGCGTTAAAACGCGATTGCTAGTCAAAATAGCCTCGCGTTGAAACGCGACTGCTAGTCAAAATAGCCTCGCGTTGAAACGCGACTGCTAGTTAAAATAGCCCTGTGTTTCATACGCGAGGATGACGCGATAACTTCGCGTAAGAAGAAGACCAGAGTTTTTCTCCGTCTTCTCCTTTCTTCCCAAAGCCTTACGGCCGGAGAACGGCGATCTCGCCGGTTCAAAAGTGGTTGGTTAGTTAAAACCAAGCCAAAACACTCCAAAATTGATCTAAGGAGTCTAAAAGTTGAGAATTTCTACCTCCAATTGGTGCAGCATGGATTGGCTCGCCATTGTGGCCACTGCCTCGGTCGCCGTATCCGCTCCCTCGGCCGCTGCCGCCGCTGCTAACGCCGGCCGCCGATGGTGAGAAGACGCGCGATGCCATACTCTTCTTAGATGACATCCTAGTGATGAAAATCTATGGAAAATCAAACGAAATTCGATCAATGACCGATCGTTTGCATGGGTCGCCCGGTTGTCGGAGCTCCAGACTCTTGGGTTCTTCGGATGAAATGATGAAGAAGAAGAGCTTGAGGCTCTATTTAAATGATCCGCATCTTGGTATTCAGCGCGAAAGTCAGAGCAGGAGTAATTACTGAGCTATTACTGAGTAATTACTGAGCAATTAATGAGCAATTACTCACTGAAACGCGAAGCTATTTAGCTCCGCGCAAGTGAACAAAACGCGAGATAAACTTGATATTTTAACTCCGCATTTCCAATTTGAAGATCCAAAATATTTCAAAATTTGCTAAGTTCTAAGCCATTTTGAAAACTTTGGAGGGGGTTCTGTTGGCAGTGAAAATTTCTAAGTTAAAAGGATTTTCCACAACAGAACGCAGAGCTAACTCCGTAGCACCGCGTTTGGCTACTTTAGCCTCGCGTTTGAACAAAACGCGGAACTATTCAATAGCTCCGCGTTAGTTCCGCGTTCTGGTTCAATAGCTTCGCGTTTTGATGAGTTTAACTCCACGTGAGCAGATAACCAGAATCTCAAATTGATTGAGATTATGATTTGGGCTTATCCAAACACCCAAATTAAGTTCGATCAAAACTCTAAATCAAGAGATTTAAATCAAAATAAAATATTTGATTGGAATCCTTGCTGAGTACAAATTCTATTTAGATAGAAACTCTCATATGATCCTAAGGCTATAAATACCCTCTTGGGGAAGCCCTAGGGGTCTTTTTTTTTTTCGGCATCTGAGATCTTTTTCTGGAGTTTTGGAGAAGTTCGAGTTACGCATAGAGCCTTGAACGAATCAAGACCAGAGGAGATCAGTTCTACAATCGGCCATCATCTTCAGGAGAGAAAATTTCGACGTTAGATCGTCCAAAGGAGCTGCTTGACAGATCTCATTGCCACAGATCCCACAAATCATTGTAAAAGAGAGCGATTGAGATAAAAAATCCTCTCGTTTGTTCTTTTTATCTTGTTCTTTTCTGTTGTAATTCGAGCTTATTCAATGGAAGATTTCGACAGTCGGCATTCATCTTCAGGAGAGAAGATTTCGACGTCAGATCGTCCAAAGGAGCTGCTTGACAGATCCCATTGCCACAGATCCCACAAATCAGAGCGATTGAGATATAAAATCCTCTCGTATGTTCTTTTTATGATGTTCTCTTATGTTGTAATTCAAGCTTATTCAATGGAAGGAAGGCGAAGAAATTCCGCTGTCTCCACATCACAGTGCGCGGGCTCCCGGCCGCCCCGAACTGGTCCGTATGTCCGTCCGCCCGAACACGCACGGCAGTCCAGGCCGCCCCGAACCGGTCCATCCGTCAGCTCAAACGCGCACGTCACGGTGCGCCAGCATTCACGGCAGCCCCGAACCGAACCGTCTGTCCGCCCGAACGCGCAAGGCACAGTGCCCAGGTAGTCCCGGCCGCCCCGAACTAGACCGTCATTCCGCCCGAACCGGCATGGCATTGTGCACGGGCAGTCCGGCCTTCGCGAACATGTATGTCCGTCTGCCCGATCCCGCATGGTACAATGTGTGGGCAGTCCCGGCCGCCCCGAACCGGACCGTCTGTCCGCCCGAACCCGCCCGTCATGGTGCGCGGGCAAGCCCGAACCGGACACTGGCGCCCCGAACAGGTCAGTCCGTCTGCATGAACCCGCACGGCATGATGCGCGGGTAGTCCCGTCTGCCCAAACCTGCAGCGCATGGTGCGCGGGCAGTCCTTGTCGGCCCGAACAAGTCAGTCCGTCCGCTCGAACGCGCACGGCACAGCGCGTGGGCAGTCTCGACCGCCCCGAACCGGACCATTCGTCTGCCCGAACCCGTACGACACCGTGCGTGGGCAGTCCCGGCCGTGCCATCCGCTCGAACATGCACAGCACGGTTCGCAGGCAGTCCCAGCCGCACCGAACCGGACTGTCCGTCCGCCCGACCCCGCATGGCACGGTGCTCGGGCAGCCCCGACCGCACTGATACGGTCCGTCCGTCCGCCCGAACGCGCATGGGACGGAGCTTGTGCAGTCCCGGCCACCCCAAACAGGATCGTCTGTCCGCTCGAACACGCAAGACATGGTACAAGGGGGTCCCGGACCGTCCGTCAGGCCGAATGCGCACGGCACGGTGCGCGTGCAGTCCCAGTCGCCACAAAAATGTCTGTCCATTCCAAACACGTTGTCCGTCCGCCCGAACACGCTAGGCACCATGCGCGGGCAGTGCCGCCTGCCCGGAACAGGTCCGTCCGTCCGTCCGCCCGAAACCGCACAGCACGGTGTGCGGGCAGTCTCGGCCGCCCTGAAGAGGTCCGTCCGTCCACCTGGACCTGCACGGCATTCTCGGGCGCCCCGAACCGGTCCGTCCGTCTGCACGAGTCCGCACGGCGCAGTGCGCGGGCCGTCCCGTGCACCCGAACTCGCATGGCACGGTGCGTGGGAAATCCCGGCCGCCCCGAACAGGCCCGTCCGTCCGCCTGAACACGCACGGCACGGTGCGCGGGCAGTCCCCGCTGTGCCATCTGCCCCAGAACTGCACTGCACGGTGCGAGGGTAGCCCTGGAAAGTACCATCCACCCCGAACCGGACCGTCCGTCTGCCCGAACCTGCATAGCAAGGTGCGCGGGCTGTCCCGGCCGTGACAACCGCCCCGAACCATACCGTCCGTCACGGCACGGTGAGTGGGCAGTCCAGGCCGCCCCGAACTGGTCCGGCCACCCCGAACAGGTCCGTCCGTCCGCCCAAACCTGCATAGCACGATGCGCGAGTAGTCCCAGCTGCACTGAACCGGACTGTCCATCCACCCGAGCACGTACGTCACGGTGTGCAGGCAGTCCCGAACCGGACCCGGGAGCCCCGAACCGGTCCATCCGTCTGCACGAACCCGCACTACACGGTGCGCGGGCCGTCCCATCCGCCCAAACCTGCATGGCACGGTACGCGGGCCGTCCTGACCTCCGCGAACCGGGCCATCCGTCTGCCCGAACCCACACGGCATGGAGCGCGAGCAGTCCCGGCTATGCCATCCACCCCGAACTGGACCATCCATCACGGCACGGTGCGCAGACGGTCACGACTGCCCCAAACCGATCCGTCCGTCCTCCCAAACACGCACGGTACGGTGCGCGGGCAATCCCGGCCGCATCGAACCGGACCGTCCGTCCGCCAAACCCCGCACAGCACGGTGCTTAGGCAGCCTCGACCGCACCGAACCGGTCCGTTCGTCTGTCTGAATCCGCACGACACGCTGCGTGTGCCGTCCTGGCCGCCCCGAACAAGATCGTTCGTCCGCCTGAACACGTCGTCCGTCCGCCCGAACACACAAGGCACGGTGCGCGGGCAGTCCCGGCCATGCCATCCGCCTCCAACCGGACCAACCGTCACGGCACAGTGCGCGGGCGGTCCCGGCTACCCCGAACTGATCCGTCCATTCGCCCAAACATGCACGGCAAGGTGCGCGGGCAGTCCCGGCCGCACCGAACCGGACCGTCCGTTCGTCCGTCCGACCCCGCTCGGCACAGTCCTCGGGCAACCCCGCCGCCGGCCGGGTGCGCCGCCCACTTGAGCCAAAGGGGCCTGCCCCTACCATGCCCAGACAGTGCCATGGCCTGCCCATGCCATGCCCAGACGGTGCCATGGCCCTCGGCCAGAACCGTGCCGCCCACTCCAAACAGCCCAGAAGCCCGACGAGGGGGGGTGGAGCATGGACCAGAAGCCGTGCCAGAAGCCTTGAACCAGCCCATCGCTCGACCGGAACTTGCACGGAGCGGTGCGGGGGCTGGTCCGGCACGTCACTAATTAGATGACGAGGCATTTGGCTACCTTAAGAGAGTCATAGTTACTCCGCCGTTTACCCTTGCTTGGTTGAATTTCTTCATTTTGACATTCAGAGCACTGGGCAGAAATCACATTGCGTTATCATCCGCAGGGACCATCGCAATGCTTTCTTTTAATTAAACAGTCGGACTCCCCTTGTCCGTACCAGTTCTCAGTCGCTGTTCGTCGCCCGGGGAAGGCCCTCCCTCGGAGGGGAGTCGTTCCCAGTCCGCCGACAGCGGATGGGTTCGGGACTGGGACCCCCATGCCCAGCCCTCAGAGCCAATCCTTTTCCCGAAGTTACGGATCCATTTTGCCGACTTCCCTTTCCTACATTGTTCCATTAGCCAGAGGTTGTTCACCTTGGAGACCTGATGTGGTTATGAGTACGACCAGGCATGGGCGGCACTCGGTCCTCTGAATTTTCACGGGCCGCCGGGGGCGCACCAGACACCGCGCGACGTGCGGTGCTCTTCTAGCCGCTGGACCCTATCTCCGGTTGAGCCGTTTCCTTGGTGGGCGGGCTGTTAAGCAAAAAAAATAAATCTTCCCGAAGCCCCCGCCGGCGTCTCCGGACTCCCTAACGTTGTCGTCCGCTGCCACATCCCGGCTCGGGAATTTTAACCCGATTCCCTTTTGGAGCTCGTGCGGCGACAGACTGTCTGACGGGCTTCCCGCGTCCCTTAGGATCGGCTAACCCATGAGCAAGAGCCGTTCACATGGAACCTTTCCCCTCTTCGAACTTCAAAGTTCTCATTTGAATATTTGCTACTACCACCAAGATCTGCACCGACGGCCGCTCCGCCTGGGCTCGCGCCCCGGGTTCTGCGGGTGCCCCGATGGCTGGGTGTGGGTCACGCGCGTAAGCGCCTTCCATTTTCGGGGTTAGTTGATTCGGCAGGAGAGTTGTTACACACTCTTTAGCAGATTTCGACTTCCATGACCACCGTCTTTTCCGGGTCATGCTGTCTTATTCGACCAACACCCATTGTGGGTTCTAGGTTAGCGCACAGTTAGGCACCGTAACCCGACTTTCTGTTCATCCTGCATCGCCAGTTCTGCTTGCCAAAGATGGCCCACTTGGAGCTCTCGATTCCATGGAGCAGCCGCGCCGTCCTACCTATTTAAAGTTTGAGATAGGTCGAGGGCATTGCGGCCCCGATGCCTCTAATCATTGGCTTTACCCGATAGAACTCGCATGCGGGCTCCAGCTATCCTAAGGAAAACTTCGGAGGGAACCAGCTACTAGATGGTTCGATTAGTCTTTCACCCCTATACCCATGTCAGACGAACGATTTGCACGTCAGTATTGCTGCGGGCCTCCACCAGTGTTTCCTCTGGCTTCACCTCACTCTAGCATAGTTCACCATCTTTCGGGTCCCGACAGGCATGCTCCCACTCGAACCATTCACAGAAGATCGGGGTCGATCGGCAGTGCACCCCGCAAGGGGGATCCCGCCCATAAGCTTCCTTGCGCCTTCCGGATTTTCACGCCCGTCGGCTCGCACGCATGTCAGACCCCTTGGTCCGTGATTCAAGACGGGTCGGATGGGGAGCACGCAGACCGGTGCCAGGCGGCGCAGGTGCCCCCGAGGGGGCACACCGAGGTGGCGCGCACTGCTTCCCCGGCCGCGCCGGTGGCATTTCTGCGGGCGGGGTCGTCGCCCAGGATTGGGCCGCCGGCGCAGCCCGTAACAGTCCGCGTGCCGAGCCGAGCGGCAGACCAGCCCCACATGGGCCATTCCGCATCCAGCCGGCGCGCATCGTCGGCCCTTATCCGGTTCCCTCCGGACAATTTCAAGCACTCTTTGACTCTCTTTTCAAAGTATTTTCATCTTTCCTTCGTAGTACTTGTTCGCTATCGGTCTCTCGCCGATATTTAGCCTTGGACAGAATTTACTGCCCGATTGGGGCTGCATTCCGAAACAACCCGACTCGCCGACAGCGCCTCATGGTGCGGCAGGGTCTGGGCTGGACGGGGTTCTCACCCTCCCTGGCGCCCCTTTCCAGAGGACTTGGGCCCGGTCCGTTGCTGAGGACGCTTCTCCATACTACAATTTGGGCAGCGCAGCCGCCCGATTCCCAAGCTGGGCTCTTCCCGGTTCGCTCGCCGTTACTAGGGGAATCCTCGTAAGTTTCTTCTCCTCCGCTTATTGATATGCTTAAGCTCAGCGGGTGGCCCCGCCTGATCTGGGGTCGGGTTCCAAGGGGCGCGTACGAGTGCACCCGACGGCGTGGGCTCTTTGCATGCACTGCTACAGCCTGGGGCGGAGGCAGCGTCCAGTGCCGTTCTTGTCCATCCACCACTCGCCGCATCTGTTCCTGACCGGCGGCCTGACTTCGGCCCACCACGCCGCAAGGCATGGGGGGCCAATCTCCACATCCGCGCCAGCCACCGCCCCTACTCGAAGGGTGGCTCAGGATGCGCGGAGCGACGCGAGGCATGGCGCCCAGGCAGGGTGCCCTCGGCCGGATAGCCTCAGGCACAACTTGCGTTCAAAGACTCGATGGTTCACGGGATTCTGCAATTCACACCAAGTATCGCATTTTGCTACGTTCTTCATCAATGCGAGAACCAAGATATCCATTGTCGTGAGTCGTAAAAATTCAACTTGTATGGAAGGATCGCACCGCATGCCAGAACCGGCTTGCGGCGCTCTCCCTGACTGTGAATGTTCCTTGGCGCCCACCGCGCCGGCTATTGTTCCCGCCACCCATCCCGCAACGAGGCGGGTCGGGGGTGGCCATGGGTGCCCCGGGGTGGTGGGGTCAGGTGGGCGAATGTCGCCGAGCCTCCGCCCCTGCTGGAGCATTGACGTGTTCGCGATTGTCCGTTCGGGCCTTGACAATGATCCCTCCGCAGGTTCACCTATGGAAACCTTGTTACGACTTCTCCGTCCTCTAAATGATAAGTGTACGCCCGAAAATTGCATCTTTGATTCCATTGCAAAAATTATTTGATTACAACGAAGATTTGAGATTACAAAAATTCCGAAGAATTACAAGAACGGGAATATTAGTTTATTCCCTTTTTTATGTGGGTTCGGGTGGCGATGGAGTCTCGTTGCTGCCTCCGTTGACCGTCCGACCAGGAGAAGATGGCTCTGCTCTTTTCTTTGATCTCACGAGCTCGCCCGAAATCTTCCCAAAGTCCAAGAATCCAAAAATCAAAAGTCCCTTCTCCCGTTAAATTCCTGTATTTTATAAACCGAAGAAGCTCGAAATCCGGCTCAATTCTCTCCTGAAAAAGCGGATCACGGGATATCAGGAAAATAAAATAGGAAATAAAACAATGGAAAACAACGAAAAACAACCCGCGGGTGGCAACCCGCGGGATTGCCCCCGCGGGTTGCCACCCACGGGAATCCTCCCGCGGGTGGCAACCCGCGGGGGCTCCCGCGGGTTGCAGCCCGCGGGAATCCTCCCGCGGGTGGCAACCCGCGGGGGCTCCTGCGGGTTGCAACCCGCGGGAGTTCTCCCGCGGGTTGCTTCCCGCGGGAGTTCCCGCGGGTTGCTTCCCGCGGGTGCCCCCGCGGGTTGCAACCCGCGGGAGCACCCGCGGGATGCATCCCGCGGGTGCTCCCGCGGGATGCTTCCCACGGGTGCCCCCGCGGCTTGCAACCCTTGGGTGCCCCCGCGGCTTGCAACCCGCGGGTGCTCCCGCGGGTTGCATCCCGCGGGTGCACCTGCGGGTGTGCCCACTTAGCACAATTAGGGTTTTTTTTTTTTTTTATTTTATTTAATTATTTTTTGTGTCTACATAACCCCCTCCAAAGTTTTGAAGTTCTGTATTGAACCGTACTGAATTTCGAAATACTTTGGATTTTTTAATTTTGGTTATAGACTTTTTAAAAGATTTGGTCGATAGGGATAACTGTTAATATATTTATTTATTCCATAACAAGCAGATGTATGATTTTAACGTACTCATTAGAGGACAAGCAGAGGTATAATGTTAACGTGCTTATTTTAGGTCAAGCAGAGGTATAATATTAACGTGCTTATTTTAATCCTAACCGTTCAGTGACATCTAGTATGACGAATCAGGAAAAGACAGAGGTGACATTAAACGTGTCTTGGAGCTTAACCTATTCAGAGGATCTGGTCGTGATAGGGTCAAGCTGACTAAACAGAGGTGACGATTAACGTATTTAGTTTTGGAATCGGACTATCAGAGGTAACTGTTAACTTGATAGGGAGATAATTTTCGTCAGAGGTAATTTTCAACTTAACGATATCAAAAGCACGTTCATCAGAGGTTGTAATGTTGGACTTGATGAAGTGTGAATTTTCTTTTCTGTCAGAGGTGAAATCTTAACGTGACAGGGGATCGATTTAATTAGGATTTTATTTCTTTTGATTTTGAATTATGATGTCAGAGATATGATTTTAACTTGACTAATATTTTGGAGTGTCGCTTGCTCTGTTGGAGCAAAATGACAAGAAAAATTTTGCTGTCAGAGGTGAAATCTTAACGTGACAGGAGATATATCTGATTAGGATTTTTAGCAAACCCCCAGCTATCAACGGATTTGATTAGCCTTTACCAACTACCGTTTGAGTTGGGCTAGCCATGCTATTCCCCTCAGCATGGTGAGTTGTCAAGAATTTCGTTTGGGCTTAAATGCCAAACTTTTCCTCTTCCCTTTGCCTTAGCAGCTTAGGGCAGTGATGTATTCTTATATTCGGATAAGAATACTATTGTGACAGATTTGTCGTGGGATTTTTAGCAAACCCCCAGCTATCAACGGGTTTGATTTTGCCTTTACCAACTACCGTTTGAGTTGGGCTAGCCATGCTATTATCCTCAGCATAGTGAGTTGTCGAGGGTTTCGTTTGGGTTTAAATACCAAACTTTTCCTCTTCCCTTTGCCTTAGCGGCATTAGGCAATTCATACTTTTACCCCCAGTATGGTAGGGTTGACGAGAAATTTATTCTCTTCCCGTAGCCTTGTCAGCGTTGGGTGATTCATGCTTTTTACCCCCAGCATGGTGGGGTTGGCGAGAAATTTATTCTCTTCCCGTAGCCTTATTGGCATTGGGTAGTTCATACTTTTACCCCCAGTATGGTGGGGTTGACGAGAAATTTTTTCTCTTCCCGTAGCCTTAGCGACGTTGGGTAATTCATACATTTTACCCCCAGTATGGTGGGGTTGGCGAGAAATCTATTCTCTTCCTGTAGCTTTAGCGGCGTTGGGTAATTCATACTTATTACCCCCAGTATGGTGGGGTTGACGAGAAATTTATTCTCTCCCCGTAGCCTTGTCGGCGTTGGGTAATTCATACTTTTTACCCCCAGTATGGTGGGGTTGGCGAGAAATCTATTCTCTTCCCGTAGCTTTAGCGGCGTTGGGTAATTCATACTTATTACCCCCAGTATGGTGGGGTTGACAAGAAATTTATTCTCTTCCCGTAGCCTTGTCGGCGTTGGGTAATTCATACTTCTTACCCCCAGTATGGTGGGGTTGGTGAGAAATTTATTCTCTCCCCGTAGCCTTGTCGGCGTTGGGTAATTCATACTTATTACCCCCAGTATGGTGGGGTTGACGAGAAATTTATTCTCTTCCCGTAACCTTAGCGGCGTTGGGCAAAATTTTTTTTTTTTTTTTATTTTATTTTTTTTATGGGGGTTTAAATTAACCATCCTAAGCTCGTCTTGGAAATTATTGTGAGCCCAAGTAGTACCTTTAGACCACGCACATTAAATGTGTCGGAGTTAGCTCTAACTCCTTTTTTGTTCAGCTTTGAGCTGAACTGCTCCAGCGTCAATCAACGCTTGAATTTTATCTTTTAAGATAAAACAATTTTTTGTGGGGTGACCTACAATCCGATGGTACAGGCAGTAGTTCGGATCGTTAGTTTTCCCTACTTCTTCAGGTCTCTTGCTCTCCGGCAATTTAAGCATCTTGCGTTTGCTGAGCAGATTAAACATAGTAGCAGTATGTTCATCCTTGAACGAATACTGCTTTTGAAGTCTGGGCGACTTTGCTGTGTTGCTTGTAGTTGGCCATGGTTTCGGCTTCGGTGTACTTTCTACCGCCATTGCCGTTATGTCTTTCCCTTTTGCACGGGAAAAATGGAATGGAGATTCGTTTGCACCGTCTCCGGTTGCAGACTGTTGCATTTCGAGACGTCGAAGTATTTCTTCGGCCTGTTCGCCCTGCTTAAGCAGATCCTTCCATGACTTGGATTCGACCGAACCCATCTTGTCTAAAATATCGATCAACAAGTTATGTCTGCAGGTTTCCACAAGCGTATCCTGCGTCATGCCATGTGGGCATCGAACGGAAAGTTCTCGGAACCGCTCGACATAAGTTTTGACCATTTCGCCTTCTTCTTGCTTCGCTACTAGCAAAGATAATATGGAGACTTCTGTATCATCTTCAAAGAATCGGGCTAGGAACTCACGTTCTACATCAGCCCAAGATTTAATTGTTCCCTGGAGAAGTTGCATAAACCAGGTAAATGCGGGCCCCCGTAAAGTGCTCACAAATATCCTAGTCATAGTTGGATCATTCCCCATGAGATGTCCTGTCTGTGAGAGGAAATAGAAGATGTGTTGCTGTGGCGAACTTTTACCGTCGAATGATTGAAAATTCAACGGTTTATATTTTGCAGGATAGGGTACGGTCTCCCATTCTACGGGATATGGACGGACTACCCCCACCTCTTGTAGCTTTTTGCGATGAAGAAGAGCTTGTAATTGGTTCTCCATCTTCTCTATTTTCTCTGCGTGAGGATTGAGGATAACTTTCACTTCCTCTTCCTCTCTTGAATGAGGAGGCACTTCTTCATCTTCGTCTTCGCTGTCTTCATTTATTTGGACAGGCCGTTTTCCTTTCTGCCGACTAGAAATGGACGGCGATGATTGGTTCTTTCTAGTTTGAGCCAGCAACTCAATCAAAAGTTGTTTCATTTCTTCTATGGTCTCCTCGTGCTGTTCGAGACGTTTTTCTTGTCTCTCAAGCCTTTCAGAAACTTCTTCTAGAAGCGCGCCCTCTGGTTCGATAGAAACTCCTTTTGACCCTGGAGTAATTTCCTTATCCGAAAGGTTGTTTCCGACTACTTTTTTGCCTTTATTAACTATATTTGATGAGGCAGCAGGTAGATCGGTCCCAGAGTATGCCTTTTTCACCGTCCGTATTCTTTTAGGTTCGGTGATCCGCTCAAAAATGGATTGTCTCGGATGG
>JAYEPQ010000019.1:10355885-10363385 GCA_036321105.1 Dracaena cambodiana | reverse complement strand
TTGCCCAGCCGGTGCCATCCGCCCCAAATAGGATCGTCCGTCATGGCACGGTGAGCGACGATCCCGGCCGCCCCGAATCGGACCGTCCGCCCGTTCAAACGCCCACGGCACGGTGAGCTGGCAGTCCCGACCGCCCCGAAGCAGTCGATCCGTCCGCCCGAACCCACACGGCACAGAGTGCGGGCAATCCCGACTGCCCAGAACCGGACCGTTCGCACGCCCGAACCCGCATGGCCCGGTGCACTGGCAGTCCTAGCCGCCACGAACAGGTCCGTCCGTCTGTCCAAATGCGCACGGCACAGTGCGCGGGCAATCCCGGCCGCCCCGAACCGGTTCGTCCGACTTCCTGAACACGCTATGCACGGTGCGCTGGAAGTCCCGGCCGCCCCGAACAGGAACAGGACCGTCCGTCCGCCTGAACACGCAAGGCACGGTACGCGGGCCGTCGCGGACCGTCCGTCCGCCCGAACGCGCATGGCACGATGCGCGTCACGTCCCGGCCGCCCCGAACAGGACCGGCCGTCCGCTTGAATCTGCACGGCAGTCCCGGGCGCCCCCAACCGGTCCGTCTGTTTGTACGAACCCGCACCGCACGGTGCGCGGGCCGTCTCGTTAGCCTGAACCCGCACAGCACGGTGCGCGAGCAGTCCCGACCTCCCTGAACCGGACCGTCCGTCGACACGAACCCGCGTGGCGCGAGCGCAGGCAATCCCTGCAGTGTCGTCCACACCGAACAGGTCCGTCCGTCCGCTCGACCCTGCACGGCACGGTTCGCGGGCAGTCCCGGCCGCCCTGAACAGGTCCGTCTGTCTGCCCGAACGCTCACAGCACGGTACGCGGGCCGTCGCGGTCCGTCCGTCCTCCCGAATGCGCTCGCGGCCGCCCCGATCAGGTCTGTCCAACCACACGAACACGCACTACACGGTGCGCGGGCAATCTCGGCTGCCACAAACTGGACCGTCCGTTCGCCCGAACCTGCACGACACGGTGTGCGGGAAGTTCCGGTAGCCCCGAACCAGTCCCTATGTCTGCCCGTTCCTTCCACCCTAACACGTAAGGCACGGTACACGGGCAACCCCGGCCACCCCGAACCTGTCCGTCTGTCAGCTCGAACGCGCATGTCACGGTGCGCTAGCAGTCCCGGCAGCCACGAACCGGACCGTCCGGCCGCCCGAACGTGCACGGCACAGTGCGCGGGCAGTCCCGGGCGCCGCGAATAGGTCCATCCGTCCGCCTGAACCCGCATAGCACGGTGCACGGGCAGTCCCGGCCTGACCAAACCCGGCTGTTCGTCCTCCCGAACCCGCACGACCCGAGCGCCCCGAACTGGTCCGTCCATCTGCACGAACCCGCACGGCAAGGTGCGCGGGCCATCCCGTCCGCTCAAACCCACATGGCACAGTGCGTGAGCAGTCCTTGTCGCCCCGAACTGGTCCATTTGTCCGCTCGAATGCACGGTGCGCGGGCAGTCCCGACCATCCCGAACTGGACCGCACTCCACCCGAACCCGCACGGCACGGTGCGCGGGCAGTCCCGGCCATGCCATCCGCCTCGAACCGCACCAACCGTCATGGCACAGTGTGCAGGCGGTCCCGGCTGCCCCGAACCGATCCGTCCATTCGCCCAAACAAGCACGGCATGGTGTGCGAGTAGTCCCGGCCACACCGAACCGGACCGTCCGTCCGCCCGACCCTGCTCGGCACGGTGCTCAGGTAACCCCGACCCCCCTCGGGGTGCACCGCTGGCCGGGTGCGCCGCCCATCTGAGCCAAAGGGGCTTGCCCTGCCATGCCCAGACGGTGCCATGGCCTGGACATGCCCATGCCCAGACGGTGCCATGGCCTGCCCATGCCATGCCCAGACGGTGCCATGGCTCTTGTTTGCTTGCCCACCCTACTACCTTAGAACAGATTTTAACCTTAATTAGTCCCCTGCAGACCCAAGTGTCTGTGCTTGCTCACTTTTTTCAACAGAGGCTGGGCAACCTCAGAGTGGAAAAAGTAGATATTCATGAGGATGGACCCTCAAGACCTGAGCGCCCTACGCCCACGGGGGGTGTTCTGCCCGAATGGTGCAACCATTTTCCCTCAGAATTCCTGTTCTAACCGTGGCCCTCGGCCAAAGCAGCCATGGCCCTCGGCCAGAACCGTGCCGCCCACTCCAAACAGCCCAGGAGCTCGACCACGAGGGCGTGGCAGTCGTTCTGGCCGTGCCAGGAGCCCCGAACCAGCCCGTCGCAAGACCGGAACCCACACGGAGTGGTGCGAGGGCAGATCTGACTGTGCCATCCGCCGGAACATGACCGTCAATCTGCCCGAACCAGCATGACATGGTTAGCAGGCAGCCCCGGCCATGCTATCCGCCCTAAACCGTCCACCTGAAGCCGCACGACAAGGTGTGCGGGCCGCCACGGCCGTGCCATCCGCCCCGAACCGGACAGTCTGTCCAACCAAAACCGCACGACACGGAGCACGGGCCTCCCCGGCTGTGCCATCCACCCCGAACCGGACCGTCCGTCCGCCCGAATCCGCACGACACGGTGCGCGGGCCTCTCCGGCCGTGCCCTCCGCCCAGAACAGAATCGTTCGTCCGCCCGAACCCGCACGACACGGTCATCCGCCCTGAACCGGACCGTCCGTCTGCCCGAACCCGCATGGCAAGGTGCTCGGGCAGCCCCGGCCGCATCGAACCGGACCGTTCGTCCGCCCCAACCCGCACGGCATGGTGCGCGGGAAGTCCCGGCCGTGCCATCCGCCCTGAACCGGACAGTCCATCACGGCGCGGTGATCGAGCGGACCCGGCCGCATTGAACCTGACCGTTCGTCCACCCGAATGTGCACGGCACGGAGCGCTGGCAGTCCTGGCCGCCCCAAAGCAGTCGATACGTCTACCCGAACCCACACAGCACGGAGCGCAGACATTCCCGACTGCCCCGAACCGGACCGTCCGTCTGCCTGAACCCGCATGGCACGGTGCGCTGGCAGTCCTGGCCACTGCGAACAGGTCTGTTCGTCTGTCCAAACGCGCACGGCACGGTGCTCGGGCGGTCCCGGCCGCCCCGAACCGGTTCGTCCGTCCTCCCGAACATGCTATGCACAGTGCGCTGGCTGTTCCGGCCGCCCCGAACAGGTTCGTCCGTCCGCCGGAACGTGCACAGCACGGTGCGCAGGCCATCCCAGCCGCCCCGAACCTGTTCGTCCGTCTGCCCGAACATGCAAAGGCACGATGCGCGGGCTGTCCCGACCGCCCCAAACTGGACCGTCCGTCCGCCTGAACCCGCACGGCACGGTGCGGAGGCCGAACCGGACGTGTCATCCGCCCTGAACCGGACTGTCCGTCCACCTGAAGCAGCACGGCACGGAGTGCATGCAGCCGCGGGTGTGCCATCCGCCCCGAACCGTACCGTACGTCCGCCCAAACCCTCACGGCACGGTGCGCGGGCAGTTTCGGCCGTGCCATCCGCCACGAACCGGACCGTCCGTCCACCCGAACCCGCACGGCACGGTCATCCGCCCTGAACAGGACCGTCCATCCGCACCGAACCGTACCGTCCATCCTCTCGAACCCGCACGGTACGGTGCACGGGCAGCCCCGGCCATGCCATCCGCACTGAACTGGACCATCCATCAGGCAGAACCCGCACGGCACGGTCATCCGCCCCGAACAGGAACGTCCGTCCGCCCGAACCCGCATAGCACGGTGCGAGGGCAGCCCCGGTCGCACCGAACTGGACCGTCCGTCCGCCCGAACCTGCATGGCACGGTCATCCGCCCCGAACAGGATCGTCCGTCCGCCCGAACCCGCATAGCACGGAGCGAGGGCAACCCCGGCCACACTGAACAGGTATGTCCGTCTGCCTGAACACGTCATCTGTCCGCCCAAACACGCAAAGCACGGTGCGCGTGCAGTACCAACCACCCCGAAAAGGTCCGTCGGATCCCCCGAACCCGCACGGCACGGTGCGCAAGCCGTCTTGGCTGCCCCGAATAGGTCCGTCCGTCCGCCCGAATCCGCACGGCAATCCCAGGCGCCCTGAACTGGTACGTCCGTCTGCACGAGCCCGTACGGTGCGCGTGCTGTCTCGTTCGTCCGAACAGGTCCGTCCGTCCGTCTGTCTGAACGGTGCGCAGGTGATCCCAGCCGCCCCGAACGATCACGGCACGGTGCGCAGGCAGTCCCGTCCGCCCAAACCCGCACAGCACGGTGCGTTGGCCGTCCCGGCCATGCCCTCCGCACCCGAACCTCACCGTCCGTCCGCCCAAGCCCACACTGCATGGTGCGCCGGCCGTCCCGGCCGTGCCCTCCGCCCCCGAACCTCACCGTCCGTCCGCCCGAGCCCGCACTGCACGGTGCGAGGGTCGCCCTGGCCGTGCCATTCGCCCCGAACCGGACCCTCCGTCCGCCTGAGCCAGCACGGCACAGTGCGCACGGCCGCCTCGAACAGGTCTGTCCGTCTGCTAGACCCTGCACGGCATGGTGCACAGGCTGTCCCGGCCGCCATGAACAAGTCCGTCCGTCAGCCCAAACGCGCACGGCACGGTGGGGGGGTTTTCCCGGCCGCCTCGATTAGGTCCGAATATTCAAGGCACGGTGCGCGGGCAGTCCCGCTTGCCCCGAATAGGTCTATCCGTCTGCCCGAACCCGCACGACACGGTGGGCGGGTAGTCCCGACCACCCCGAACAGGTCCGTCCATCCGACCAAACCTGCACGGCAGTCCCGGGTGCTCCGAACCGGTCTGTCCGTCTGCACGAACCCATACGGTGTAGTGCACGGCCCGCCCCGTCCGCCCGAACCCACAGGGCACAGTGCGAGGGCAGTCCCGGCCGCCCCGAACAGGTCCGTCCGCCTGAACGCACACGGCACGGTGTGCGGGCAATCCTAATGGTACCATCCGCCGCGAGCCCGACCGTCTGTCCACCCGAGCCCGCACGACACGGTGCGCCGACCGTCTCGATCGTGCCAACCTCCCTGAACCGGACCGTCTGTCATGGCCCGGTGAGCGGGCAGTCCCCGTCGCCCTGAAACAGTCCCTCTGTCCGCCCGTTCCGTCTGCCCGAACACGTAAGGCACGGTGCACGGGCAGCCCCGGCCGCCCCTAACCTGTCCGTCTGTCAGCTCGAACGCGCATGTCACGGTGCGCTGGCAGTCCCGACAGTCCAGCTGCCTGAAAGCGCACGGCATAGTGCGCGGGCAGTCCCGGCCCTCCGAACAGGACTGTCCATCTGCCCGAACCCACACGACACGGTGCGCTTGCAGTCCCGGCCACCCCGAACAGATCCGTCCATCCGCCCGATCCCGCAAGGCACGATGCGCGGACAGTCGCGGGCGCCCCGAACAGGAGCATCCGTCCGCCCGAACCCACATAGCACAGTGCATGAGCAGTCCCGGCCGCACCGAACCCGGCTGTCCAATCGCCCCGAACCGGTCCGTCCGTTTGCACGAACCCGCACAGCATGGTGTGCGGGCCGTCCCATCCGCTCAAACCCGCAGGCACAGTGCGCGGGCAGTCCTTGTCGCTCGAATGCACTCGGCACATTGCGCAGGCAGTCCCGACCATCCCGAACTAGACCGCACGTCCTCCCGAACCCACACGGCACGGTGCGCGGGCAGTCCCGGCCATGCCATCCGCCTCCAACCGGACCAACCGTCACGGCACAGTGCGCGCGCGGTCCCGGCTACCCCGAACTGATCCGTCCATTTGCCCAAACATGCACGGCAAGGTGCGCGGGCAGTCCCGGCCGCACCGAACCGGACCGTCCGTTCGTCCGTCCGACCCCGCTCGTCACAGTGCTCGGGCAACCCCGCCGCCGGCCGGGTGCGCCGCCCACCTGAGCCAAAGGGGCCTGCCCCTACCATGCCCAGACAGTGCCATGGCCTGCCCATGCCATGCCCAGACGGTGCCATGGCCCTCGGCCAGAACCATGCCGCTCACTCCAAACAGCCCAGGAGCCCGACGAGGGGGGTGGAGCATGGACCAGAAGCCGTGCCAGAAGCCTTGAACCAGCCCATCGCTCGACCGGAACTTGCACGGAGCGGTGCGGGGGCTGGTCCGGCACGTCACTAATTAGATGACTAGGCATTTGGCTACCTTAAGAGAGTCATAGTTACTCCGCCGTTTACCCTTGCTTGGTTGAATTTCTTCATTTTGACATTCAGAGCACTGGGCAGAAATCACATTGCGTTATCATCCGCAGGGACCATCGCAATGCTTTGTTTTAATTAAACAGTCGGACTCCCCTTGTCCGTACCAGTTCTCAGTCGCTGTTCGTCGCCCGGGGAAGGCCCTCCCTCGGGGGGGAGCCATTCCCAGTCCGCCGACAGCGGACGGGTTCGGGACTGGGACCCCCATGCCCAGCCCTCAGAGCCAATCCTTTTCCCGAAGTTACGGATCCATTTTGCCGACTTCCCTTTCCTACATTGTTCCATTAGCCAGAGGTTGTTCACCTTGGAGACCTGATGTGGTTATGAGTACGACCAGGCATGGGCGGCACTCGGTCCTCTGAATTTTCACGGGCCGCCGGGGGCGCACCAGACACCGCGCGACGTGCGGTGCTCTTCTAGCCGCTGGACCCTACCTCCGGTTGAGCCGTTTCCTTGGTGGGCGGGCTGTTAAGCAAAAAAATTAAAATCTTCCCGAAGCCCCGCTGGCGTCTCCGGACTCCCTAACGTTGTCGTCCGCTGCCACATCCCGGCTTGGGAATTTTAACCCGATTCCCTCTTGGAGCTCGTGCGGTGACAGACTGTCTGACGGGCTTCCCGCGTCCCTTAGGATCGGCTAACCCATGAGCAAGAGCCGTTCACATGGAACCTTTCCCCTCTTCGAACTTCAAAGTTCTCATTTGAATATTTGCTACTACCACCAAGATCTGCACTGACGGCCGCTCCGCCTGGGCTCGCGCCCCGGGTTCTGCGGGTGCCCCGATGGCTGGGTGTGGGTCATGCGCGTAAGCGCCTTCCATTTTCGGGGTTAGTTGATTCAGCAGGAGAGTTGTTACACACTCTTTAGCGGATTTCGACTTCCATGACCACCGTCTTTTCCGGGTCATGCTGTCTTATTCGACCAACACCCATTGTGGGTTCTAGGTTAGCGCACAGTTAGGCACCGTAACCCGACTTTCTGTTCATCCTGCATCGCCAGTTCTGCTTGCCAAAGATGGCCCACTTGGAGCTCTCGATTCCATGGAAGCAGCCGCGCCGTCCTACCTATTTAAAGTTTGAGATAGGTCGAGGGCATTGCGGCCCTGATGCCTCTAATCATTGGCTTTACCCGATAGAACTCGCATGCGGGCTCCAGCTATCCTAAGGAAAACTTCGGAGGGAACCAGCTACTAGATGGTTCGATTAGTCTTTCACCCCTATACCCATGTCAGACGAACGATTTGCACGTCAGTATTGCTGCGGGCCTCCACCAGTGTTTCCTCTGGCTTCACCTCGCTCTGGCATAGTTCACCATCTTTCGGGTCCCGACAGGCATGCTCCCACTCGAACCATTCACAGAAG
>JAYEPQ010000019.1:10345885-10350885 GCA_036321105.1 Dracaena cambodiana | reverse complement strand
CCAGAACCGGTTCGTCCGTCCGCCCCAACACGCAAGGCACGGTGCGCGGGCCGTCCCGACCACCCAGAACCGGACCGTCCGTGGCGGACCATCCGTTCGCCCGAACCCGCACGACATAGTGCGCGGGCCGAACTGGACCGTCCGTCTGCCCGAAGCCGCACGGCTCGCAGCGTTGGCAGCCCTGGGCGTCCCATCTGCCCCGAGCCGGATCGTCCGTCCGCCCGAACCCGAACGGCACGGTGCGCGGGCAACCCCGACAGTGCAATCCGCCACGAATCGGACCGTCCGTATGCTGGAACCCGCACGGCGGGGTGCGCAGGCATGGCCATCGGCCCCGAACTGAACAGTTCGTATGCCCGAACGCACATGGCATGGTGCTCGGGCATGGCCATCCGCCCCTAACCGAACTGTCCGTCTGCCCGAACGAGCACGGCACAGTGCGTAGGCAGTCCCGGCCGCCCCGAACAGGACCGTCCGTCTGCCCGAACGCACAAGGCAAGGTGCGGGGGCAGTCTCGGCCCCCCCGAACAAGACAGTCCGTCCGCCCGAACCTGCACGGCCCGAAATGGACCGTCCGTCCGCTCGAACGCGCACGGCACGGTGCGCGGGCCGTTCTGGCTGCCCCGAAAGGGACCGTTCATCCGCCCGAACCCGCACGGCACGGTGCGCGGGCAGTCCCGGCAGCCCCGAACCGAACCATCCGTCCGCTTGAACGCACACGACACAGTGCACGAGCAGTCCCGACCGAACCGAACAGGTCCGTCCATCCGCCCAAACGCGCACGGCACGGTACGCGGGCAGTCTCGGCCGCCCAGAACAGGTCTGTCCGACCGCCCGAACCCGCACGTCCGCCGGCTGTCCCGGCCGCCCCAAACCGGTCCGTCCGACCGCCCGAACACGCAAGGCACGGTGCGCGATCAATCCCGGACGTCCCGAACCGGTCCGTCCGTCTGCCCGAACGCGCACGTCAAGGTTCGCGGGTAGTCCCGGCAGCCCCAAACCGGATCGTCTGTCCGCCCAAACATGCACGACACAGTGCACAAGCTGTCCTGGCCGCCCCGAACGGTCCGTCCGTTCGCCCGAACAGGTCCATCCGTCAGCCCGAACCTGCACGGCACGGTGCTCGAGCAGCCCCGCCCGAACCGAACCAGTTCGTTCGTCCGCTTGAACACGCACGGCACGGAGCGTGCAGTCCCGACCGCCCCGAACAGGACCGTCCGTCCGACCGAATATGCAAGGCAACGTACGTGGGGGGTTCCGGACCGTTCGTCCACCCGAACGCGCACGGCACGGTGCGCATGCAGTCCCGGCCTCCCGAACATGCCCGTCTGTCTGCCCGAACATGCAGGGCACGATGCACGGGCAGTCCCGCCCACCCCGAACCGGACCGTTCGTCCACCCGAATCCGCACGGCATGGTGCGCGGGCAGTCCCGGCCGCCCCGAATAGGTTTGTCCGTCCGCCGAACCCGCACGGCACGGTGCGCGGACAGTCCCAGCTGCCCCGAATAGGTCCGTTCGTCCGCCCGAACCCACACGGCAGTCTCGGGGGCCCCAAACCGGTCAGTCTATCTGCATGAACCCGCACGGCACGGTGTGCGGGCAGTCCTATCCACACCGAACAGGTCACGGTGCACAAGCAGTCCCGACTGCACCGAACAGGTTCGTCCATTCCCCCGAAAGCGCACGGCACCATGCGTGGGCACTCCTGACTGCCCCGAACTGTACTGTTCCTCTGCTCGAACCAGCACGGCATGGTGCTGGGCAGTCCCGGCTGCCCCGAACAGGTCCATCCGTTAGCCCGACCCATACGCCATGGTACGCGGGTAGTCCTGGCAGCCCCAAACAGGTCCGTCCGTCTGCCCGAACCCGCACGGTATTCCCGGGTGCCCCGAACAGGTCTATCTGTCTAAGCGAGCCTGCACGGCACAGTGGACATGCAGTCCCGTCTACCAGAACCCGCAGGGCACGGTGCGTGGGCAGTCTCGGCCGCCCCGAACCCGTAGGGCACGGGGCGCGAGCCGTCCGTCCGTCCGAACCCGCACGGCACGGTGCGCAGGCAATCCCGGCCGTGCTATCTGCCCCCGAACCGTACCGTCCGTCCGCCCGAGCCCGCACTGCACGGTGCGCGGGCAACCCTGCCGTGCCATCTGCACCGAACCAGACCGTCCGCCCTAGCCCGCATGGCAAGCTGCGTGGGTAGTCCCGGCCGTGCCAACCGCCCCGGACCGTCCGTCACGGCACGGTGAGTGGGCAGTCCTAGCTGCCCCGAAACGTTCCGTCCGTCCGCACAAACACGCACGGCACGGTGCGCGGGCCATCCTGACCGCACTGAACCGAACCATCCGTCCTCCTGAACACGCACGGCACGGTGCTCGGACAGCCTCGGCATCCCTGAACCGGACCGTCCATCCGCCCGAACGCGCACAGCATAGTGCGCGTGCAGTCTCGGCCACCACGAATAGGTCCATCCGTCCGCCTGAATTTCTCACAGCACGGTGCGGGGGTGCTAGCGGCCGCCCCAATCTGGTCCGTCCGTCCACACGAACACGCACAACACGGTGCGCAGGCAGTCTTGGCCGTCCAAAACTGGACCGTCCGTTCGCCTAAACCTGCGCGGCACGGTGCTTGGGCAGTCCCGGCCGCCCTGAACATGTCCCGCCGTCTGCCCGTTCCGTCTACCAGAGCATGCAAGGCACGGTGCACGGGCAGCCCCGGCCGCCCCGAACCTGTCCGTCTGTCAGCTCGAACGCGCATGTCACGACACGCTGGCAGTCCCGGCAACCCCGAACCAGACGTTCCGGCTGCCGAGAACGCACGGCATAGTGCGCGGGCAGTCCCAGCTGCCCCGAACAGGACCGTCCGTTCGCCCGAACCTGCACGAAACGGTGCGCAAGCAGTCCCGACCGCACCGAACAGGTCCGTCCGTCTGCTCGATCCCGCATGGTACGATGCGCGGGCAGTCCCGAGCGGCCCGACCAGGTCCATACGTCTGCCCGAACCCGCATAGCATGGTGCGCGGGCAGTCCCGGCCATGCCATTCGCCCCGAACCGGACCATCCGTTACGGCACACTGCGCAGGCGATCCTGGCTGCCCCGAACCGGTCCGACCATTCGCCCAAACAAGCACGGCACGGTGCGCGGGCAGTCCCAGCCGCACCGAAATGGACCGTCCATCCGTTCGATCCCGCTCGGCACAGTGCTCGGGCAACCCCGACAGCACCGAACCGGTCCGTCTGTCCGCCCGAACACCAACAACCCGGAGTGCGTGTAGCCCCGGCCGCCCCGAATAGGACCGTCCATCCACTCGAACACGCCAGGCACGGTACGGGGGGTCCGGCACCATTCGTCCGGCCGAACACACACAGCACGGTGCACGTGCAGTCCTGGCCGCCCCGAAAAAGTTTGTCCGTAATGGCATGGTGAGCGCGAGTAGTCCCGGCCGCACCGAACCGGACCGTCCGTTCGTCCGTCCGACCCCGCTCGTCACAGTGCTCGGGCAACCCCGCCGCCGGCCGGGTGCGCCGCCCACCTGAGCCAAAGGGGCCTGCCCCTACCATGCCCAGACAGTGCCATGGCCTGCCCATGCCATGCCCAGACGGTGCCATGGCCCTCGGCCAGAACCATGCCGCTCACTCCAAACAGCCCAGGAGCCCGACGAGGGGGGTGGAGCATGGACCAGAAGCCGTGCCAGAAGCCTTGAACCAGCCCATCGCTCGACCGGAACTTGCACGGAGCGGTGCGGGGGCTGGTCCGGCACGTCACTAATTAGATGACTAGGCATTTGGCTACCTTAAGAGAGTCATAGTTACTCCGCCGTTTACCCTTGCTTGGTTGAATTTCTTCATTTTGACATTCAGAGCACTGGGCAGAAATCACATTGCGTTATCATCCGCAGGGACCATCGCAATGCTTTGTTTTAATTAAACAGTCGGACTCCCCTTGTCCGTACCAGTTCTCAGTCGCTGTTCATCGCCCGGGGAAGGCCCTCCCTCGGGGGGGAGCCATTCCCAGTCCGCCGACAGCGGACGGGTTCGGGACTGGGACCCCCATGCCCAGCCCTCAGAGCCAATCCTTTTCCCGAAGTTACGGATCCATTTTGCCGACTTCCCTTTCCTACATTGTTCCATTAGCCAGAGGTTGTTCACCTTGGAGACCTGATGTGGTTATGAGTACGACCAGGCATGGGCGGCACTCGGTCCTCTGAATTTTCACGGGCCGCCGGGGGCGCACCAGACACCGCGCGACGTGCGGTGCTCTTCTAGCCGCTGGACCCTACCTCCGGTTGAGCCGTTTCCTTGGTGGGCGGGCTGTTAAGCAAAAAAATTAAAATCTTCCCGAAGCCCCGCTGGCGTCTCCGGACTCCCTAACGTTGTCGTCCGCTGCCACATCCCGGCTTGGGAATTTTAACCCGATTCCCTCTTGGAGCTCGTGCGGTGACAGACTGTCTGACGGGCTTCCCGCGTCCCTTAGGATCGGCTAACCCATGAGCAAGAGCCGTTCACATGGAACCTTTCCCCTCTTCGAACTTCAAAGTTCTCATTTGAATATTTGCTACTACCACCAAGATCTGCACTGACGGCCGCTCCGCCTGGGCTCGCGCCCCGGGTTCTGCGGGTGCCCCGATGGCTGGGTGTGGGTCATGCGCGTAAGCGCCTTCCATTTTCGGGGTTAGTTGATTCAGCAGGAGAGTTGTTACACACTCTTTAGCGGATTTCGACTTCCATGACCACCGTCTTTTCCGGGTCATGCTGTCTTATTCGACCAACACCCATTGTGGGTTCTAGGTTAGCGCACAGTTAGGCACCGTAACCCGACTTTCTGTTCATCCTGCATCGCCAGTTCTGCTTGCCAAAGATGGCCCACTTGGAGCTCTCGATTCCATGGAAGCAGCCGCGCCGTCCTACCTATTTAAAGTTTGAGATAGGTCGAGGGCATTGCGGCCCTGATGCCTCTAATCATTGGCTTTACCCGATAGAACTCGCATGCGGGCTCCAGCTAT
>JAYEPQ010000019.1:10320885-10340885 GCA_036321105.1 Dracaena cambodiana | reverse complement strand
TAGTCGTAGCCGCCACGAACAGGTCCGTCCGTCTGTCCAAATGCGCACGGCACAGTGCGCGGGCAATCCCGACCGCCCCGAACCGGTTCGTCCGACTTCCCGAACACGCTATGCACGGTGCGCTGGAAGTCCCGACCGCCCCGAACAGGTCCGTCCGTCCGCCCGAACACGCACCTCACGGTGCGCAGGCAGTCCCAGCCGCCCAGAACCGGTTCGTCCGTCCGCCCCAACACGCAAGGCACGGTGCGCGGGCCGTCCCGACCACCCAGAACCGGACCGTCCGTGGCGGACCATCCGTTCGCCCGAACCCGCACGACATAGTGCGCGGGCCGAACTGGACCGTCCGTCTGCCCGAAGCCGCACGGCTCGCAGCGTTGGCAGCCCTGGGCGTCCCATCTGCCCCGAGCCGGATCGTCCGTCCGCCCGAACCCGAACGGCACGGTGTGCGGGCAACCCCGACAGTGCAATCCGCCACGAATCGGACCGTCCGTATGCCGGAACCCGCACGGCGGGGTGCGCAGGCATGGCCATCGGCCCCGAACTGAACAGTTCGTATGCCCGAACGCACATGGCATGGTGCTCGGGCATGGCCATCCGCCCCTAACCGAACTGTCCGTCTGCCCGAACGAGCACGGCACAGTGCGTAGGCAGTCCCGGCCGCCCCGAACAGGACCGTCCGTCTGCCCGAACGCACAAGGCAAGGTGCGGGGGCAGTCTCGGCCCCCCCGAACAGGACAGTCCGTCCGCCCGAACCTGCACGGCCCGAAATGGACCGTCCGTCCGCTCGAACGCGCACGGCACGGTGCGCGGGCCGTTCTGGCTGCCCCGAAAGGGACCGTTCATCCGCCCGAACCCGCACGGCACGGTGCGCGGGCAGTCCCGGCAGCCCCGAACCGAACCATCCGTCCGCTTGAACGCACACGACACAGTGCACGAGCAGTCCCGACCGAACCGAACAGGTCCGTCCATCCGCCCAAACGCGCACGGCACGGTACGCGGGCAGTCTCGGCCGCCCAGAACAGGTCTGTCCGACCGCCCGAACCCGCACGTCCGCCGGCTGTCCCGGCCGCCCCAAACCGGTCCGTCCGACCGCCCGAACACGCAAGGCACGGTGCGCGATCAATCCCGGACGTCCCGAACCGGTCCGTCCGTCTGCCCGAACGCGCACGTCAAGGTTCGCGGGTAGTCCCGGCAGCCCCAAACCGGATCGTCTGTCCGCCCAAACATGCACGACACAGTGCACAAGCTGTCCTGGCCGCCCCGAACGGTCCGTCCGTTCGCCCGAACAGGTCCATCCGTCAGCCCGAACCTGCACGGCACGGTGCTCGAGCAGCCCCGCCCGAACCGAACCAGTTCGTTCGTCCGCTTGAACACGCACGGCACGGAGCGTGCAGTCCCGACCGCCCCGAACAGGACCGTCCGTCCGACCGAATATGCAAGGCAACGTACGTGGGGGGTTCCGGACCGTTCGTCCACCCGAACGCGCACGGCACGGTGCGCATGCAGTCCCGGCCTCCCGAACATGCCCGTCTGTCTGCCCGAACATGCAGGGCACGATGCACGGGCAGTCCCGCCCACCCCGAACCGGACCGTTCGTCCACCCGAATCTGCACGGCATGGTGCGCGGGCAGTCCCGGCCGCCCCGAACAGGTTTGTCCGTCCGCCGAACCCGCACGGCACGGTGCGCGGACAGTCCCAGCTGCCCCGAATAGGTCCGTTCGTCCGCCCGAACCCACACGGCAGTCTCGGGGGCCCCAAACCGGTCAGTCTATCTGCATGAACCCGCACGGCACGGTGTGCGGGCAGTCCTATCCACACCGAACAGGTCACGGTGCACAAGCAGTCCCGACTGCACCGAACAGGTTCGTCCATTCCCCCGAAAGCGCACGGCACCATGCGTGGGCACTCCTGACTGCCCCGAACTGTACTGTTCCTCTGCTCGAACCAGCACGGCATGGTGCTGGGCAGTCCCGGCTGCCCCGAACAGGTCCATCCGTTAGCCCGACCCATACGCCATGGTACGCGGGTAGTCCTGGCAGCCCCAAACAGGTCCGTCCGTCTGCCCGAACCCGCACGGTATTCCCGGGTGCCCCGAACAGGTCTATCTGTCTAAGCGAGCCTGCACGGCACAGTGGACATGCAGTCCCGTCTACCAGAACCCGCAGGGCACGGTGCGTGGGCAGTCTCGGCCGCCCCGAACCCGTAGGGCACGGGGCGCGAGCCGTCCGTCCGTCCGAACCCGCACGGCACGGTGCGCAGGCAATCCCGGCCGTGCTATCTGCCCCCGAACCGTACCGTCCGTCCGCCCGAGCCCGCACTGCACGGTGCGCGGGCAACCCTGCCGTGCCATCTGCACCGAACCAGACCGTCCGCCCTAGCCCGCATGGCAAGCTGCGTGGGTAGTCCCGGCCGTGCCAACCGCCCCGGACCGTCCGTCACGGCACGGTGAGTGGGCAGTCCTAGCTGCCCCGAAACGTTCCGTCCGTCCGCACAAACACGCACGGCACGGTGCGCGGGCCATCCTGACCGCACTGAACCGAACCATCCGTCCTCCTGAACACGCACGGCACGGTGCTCGGACAGCCTCGGCATCCCTGAACCGGACCGTCCATCCGCCCGAACGCGCACAGCATAGTGCGCGTGCAGTCTCGGCCACCACGAATAGGTCCATCCGTCCGCCTGAATTTCTCACAGCACGGTGCGGGGGTGCTAGCGGCCGCCCCAATCTGGTCCGTCCGTCCACACGAACACGCACAACACGGTGCGCAGGCAGTCTTGGCCGTCCAAAACTGGACCGTCCGTTCGCCTAAACCTGCGCGGCACGGTGCTTGGGCAGTCCCGGCCGCCCTGAACATGTCCCGCCGTCTGCCCGTTCCGTCTACCAGAGCATGCAAGGCACGGTGCACGGGCAGCCCCGGCCGCCCCGAACCTGTCCGTCTGTCAGCTCGAACGCGCATGTCACGACACGCTGGCAGTCCCGGCAACCCCGAACCAGACGTTCCGGCTGCCGAGAACGCACGGCATAGTGCGCGGGCAGTCCCAGCTGCCCCGAACAGGACCGTCCGTTCGCCCGAACCTGCACGAAACGGTGCGCAAGCAGTCCCGACCGCACCGAACAGGTCCGTCCGTCTGCTCGATCCCGCATGGTACGATGCGCGGGCAGTCCCGAGCGGCCCGACCAGGTCCATACGTCTGCCCGAACCCGCATAGCATGGTGCGCGGGCAGTCCCGGCCATGCCATTCGCCCCGAACCGGACCATCCGTTACGGCACACTGCGCAGGCGATCCTGGCTGCCCCGAACCGGTCCGACCATTCGCCCAAACAAGCACGGCACGGTGCGCGGGCAGTCCCAGCCGCACCGAAATGGACCGTCCATCCGTTCGATCCCGCTCGGCACAGTGCTCGGGCAACCCCGACAGCACCGAACCGGTCCGTCTGTCCGCCCGAACACCAACAACCCGGAGTGCGTGTAGCCCCGGCCGCCCCGAATAGGACCGTCCATCCACTCGAACACGCCAGGCACGGTACGGGGGGTCCGGCACCATTCGTCCGGCCGAACACACACAGCACGGTGCACGTGCAGTCCTGGCCGCCCCGAAAAAGTTTGTCCGTAATGGCATGGTGAGCGCGAGTAGTCCCGGCCGCACCGAACCAGACCGTCTGTCCGCCCGACCCCGCATGGCACGGTGCTCGGGCAGCCCCGATCGCACCAAACTGGTCTGTTCGTCTGCCCAAACACACGTGGCACGGAGCGCGTGCACTCCCAGCCGCCCCGAACAGGACCGTCCGTCCGACCAAACACGCATGACACGGTACGTGGGCCAGACCGTCCGTCTGCCCGAGCGCACACGGCACGGTGCGCGTGCAGTCCCGGCCGCCCCGAAGAGGTCCATCCGTCTGCACGAACATGTCATCCGTCCGCCCGAACACGCAAGGCACGGTGCGCCGGCAGTCCCCCCCGCCCCGAATCGGACCATCCGAACCCGCACGGCATGGTGCGCGGGTAGTTCCAACTACCACGAATAGGTCCGTCCGACCACCTGAACTCGTACGCCACGATAAGCGGGCAGTTTTGGCGGCCCCGAACAGGTCCGTCCGTCTGCTCGAACCCGTACGGCAGTCCCGGTCGCCCCGAACCGGTCTGTCCGTCTGCGCGAGCCTGTACGGCATAGTGCGCGTGCAGTCCCGTCGGCTAGAACCCACAAGGCATGGTGCGTGGGCAGTCCCGGCCGCCCCGAACAGGTCCGTTCATCTGTTCGAACACACACGGCAACACGCGCGGACAGTCCCGACAGCCCCGAACCGGACCGTCCGTCCGCCAGAACCCGCGCAGCACGGTGCACAGGCAGTCCCGGCCGTGCCATCCGCCCCAGAACCACACCGTCCGTCCGACCGAGCCAGCATAGCACGGTGCCCGGACAGCCCTGCCATGCCATCTGCACCGAACTTGTCCGCCCGAGCCAAAGGATAGCTACACACGCACCGCTGCAGCCGGGGGCGGAGGCAGCGTCCGGCGCCGTACGTGTCCGTCCACCACTCGCTGCATCCGTTCCCGGCCGGCGGCCTGCACTTTGGCCCGCCGCGTCGCAAGGCATGGGGGGCCAATCTCCGTGCCTGCCACCGCCCCTGCTCGAAGGGTGGCTCAGGATGCGCGGAGCTGTTCGCCATGAAAGTTGCACGCTCATTATATCGAAGACTTTTCAATAAGAAGGGTTACAATCGAACGGCTTCCCGTTTACAGAGATGAGGAAGATTGTTCTTGCTCTTTGTTTAATACTGGATTTCTAGGTAGCTATGGAGGACGATCCTGCTCTCCATTGACACTCCGTACAATTTCTCTCAGTTGGTTAAAGGAAATAAAGAGGGCTCTTTCTTCTTGATCACAAGGGTTAATTTCTGGGAGAAGACTTCCGTCTCTGTCTGTGTGTGTCTCTTTCGCTCCCCGCCTTTTATAGGGGGTTTGGAGTAATGTCCCGCCATATTTTTCTCGACCGTTAGCTCCCACTACTCGAGAAGTGCCGCCATATTCGTTAGGTTGTTACTCCCACGGTCGAAGTAACGCCGCTGCATTCATTTTGGCAGTTATTCCCACGATCCGAGGTGGCAATTCTTCTGTTCGGGTCGGGTGACTTTGTATTAAACCCCCACCCGAAAGCTATGGGTAGTGTCGCGAATCTCAGCTTTAAATTCACGAACTTGTTCCGTCGTCTGGATCGCGGACCTCAGTTTCTTAGATTCACGGATCCGATGAGTTGCGGGCTTCTGTCTCTGAATTCGTGGATCTGCTTTTCTTTTCCAGAATTTTTTGCCGACAAAACCCCCTCCAAAGTTTCCCAAAACTCTCATGATTCTTTGGGGAGTTTCGGAATACTTTGGATATAGTATTCTGTATTAGAACTTCCATTGCGTTTGTTTGAAGTCTGTGACTTTGTATTAGCGCCACTACTGCTTCTTGCTTTTGAAGGGACACGTCTCTGTATTAGGGGCGCGACTTGTCTTGGGAAGGAACACGTCTCTGTATTAGGGGCGCAAGCCTTCATTTTTTTGAATAGAAAACGACTCTGTATTAGGGTCGCAAATTGTCTTCGGAATGAGCACATCTCTGTATTAGGGGCGCGAACCTTCATTTTTTGAATAGAAAATGACTCTGTATTAGGGTCGCGAATTGTCATCGGAAGGAGCACGTCTTTATATTAGGGGCGCGAACCTTCATTTTTTTTAATAGAAAACGACTCTGTATTAGGGTCGCGAACTCTTGCTTCGGAAGGAACCGACTCTGTATTAGGGTCGCGAACTTTTGCGGGAAGGCTGGTAGGCGGTTGCTTTCCCATGGTGTCAGATTCGAGGCATTTTTCTGAGCCGCATTAAATGAAAAGGTATCCACGCGATTCAAGCCGGATATCATGTCTGTTCAGAGATCTTGGCCGTCAAATCACCGGCTATATAACCTCCACTTTACGAGAGGTTGCCCTTATCTCGAGAAATTTGAAATCTGAGTTCTTCGTTTGGACTCCTTAGACTTCTCGTCTTCAACCTCCTATAGCTTTCGATTTTCTATGCGAAGGATTTTCTCCATCTGTAAAGGATGTCGAAGAAAGCTTCTTCCTCTGATGTTGCTACCAATGGTCGTCAAGATTCTCGAGCAACTTCTAGTTCGATAGTGGTTCGGCAGGAACCCTTGATCGGAGGTAAATATATATAAAAAAAAAATTCGGAAGGCAGTCCCTTTTCTCATTATTTCGGATATTTTGACAGCTATGATGGGAAGAAAGAGTTCAGATTTGGTCATGTCTTTCTCCATTGTACAGCCTCAGATAACCAAGAGAGAGAAGACAAGATTCTCCACCCTTCTCGCTCAACATTGCGAGAGTTGATGACCAACGTATCTTTTGAAGGAGATAATCGGTCTCCGTTGCTCAAACCTGTCTTTTTGTTTGGGAACTATATTTCAATGCCGACAGTGGTTTGGAAGATGGCGATTACAAGTGGCATCGCCAAGTTTAAAGTCGCCACTTGTTTCTCCCCAATATGGAGAGATCTTATCCATTCTTATTCTTTCAGTCCCTTTCTGTGCCCAGGCGAATGGACTGGCACATAAATAGGCCACAAGACGGTATCTTGTTGGGGGGCTTCAATGCTCAAGGTGCTTTTCCTCGTGGTACTGGGAAGAGCTTTCGTGGATTGCTGCCACGATTGCTTAACACGATCTCCCCAGAGGCGAGGTTCCTATAATCGCGCAGACTTTCCTGCACCGTTTTACCAATGCACAAGGAGAGTTTCCTGTTCAGGACTTTCGTCCCCCTGGATGGGTTCACTGTTCTTCGAAAGGAGAGTGGGTGGTCTTGACTTACTTTTTTCTACGATCATTTAGAGATCAGCTTCATCATGCGGGGCTGTATCGCGCCATCAGGGCTGTTCAGCATGGCATTCCCGCCAGCAGATTCCATTTCTTTGCTTTATTGGATTTGTATAATCCTGATACTTGTACAATCTTTTGCCCTCGAGGTGAATTGGGTTTTGCCCTCCACGAGATGCATGAGGTCTCGGGCTTGCCTATGGGAGACGTCCCGTATGAAGAGCACGTCCCTACTGGAGAAGAACTCCATCTGCTGAAGACTCAGGATCCTTTGGCTTATGATACTTACTGGGAATTGCTCTGCCATTATCATATATGCACCCATACATCGGGCACCCGTAGTTTGAAGCCAAAGAAGTGGCTGCAATATCTTCTGCCTAATTTTTCTAGGAGTAATCCGAACTTCATTCGCCTTCCTCCAGTTTCTGGAAAGGAGGTTGAGAGAAGAATTGCAAGGTTCGGGACAGATGCTTATGTTGCCAAAGCTGACGAGGACGTTTTCAAAGCTGGGATGTTCTTTAAGAGTTTTTATTATCAGGCCCTTCAACCCTTATCTGACCCTACCTTCTTGGCGGGTTATTTGCTGGTTTGGCTGAAAAAGTGTGTTATTCCTTCGCAGGAAAACATACCCATTGGGGCCATATACCCAGCCATTCTACTGGCATTGGGTAGGCGACTCAGTTTGTTGCCCACTATGGTATGCAGTATCCAAAGCGGATTGAGAAGAATATCTGATAAATTCTGCAATGTTAAGGAGTGGAGGAAGAAAGGAGACCCTGTCATCAAGACTCCTAATCCGCATGTAAAACTCCCTTATACTTATTTGATGGCTTGGCTGGTTCTACATTGCCCTACTTTGATGAGTCCTGCAGACTCGCAGATTGACTTAAGTGCTCCTAAAGTGCAGCACTATGAGCGGTCGCAATGGAAAGGAGGCTACATGGCCGCGATCCGCAAAACCCTTTGTCATTTCTCAACTTTTGAGTTGTTTAGATGTTTCCCATACTTCCCGAATGTTGGATATGGGGAAGAATTAGTGGACATTGCTGGCGTTGATAAATTACTACCCTATTTTCAGGATGTTTTTGGTGGTTGATAAACATCCACCCAGGACATTTGGTCCTACGTTTGGGAAACCTCTACCATATAGAACCTTACTACCTGAGTCATTTTGCCCGACAGTTTGGGTATGATCAGCTTTATGTTGGTAATCCCAATGAGAATTAAGCTTTGTTGGGAATGTTCTTGAGGGAGCTCGAGCTTGGTTTCACTTTGTCGCAGGTGGAACTCAAGCCAAATTTGATCTTCCGCTCAAGACCCCGAACTCGAGTATGAGCTTCTGCTTCTGTAAATGGTTTGTGGATGCTAACTCTGCTCCTCAGAATTTCAACATACACCATACTAAGCTATGGGAGATCAGATCCTGGTATGCCCAGAAAAAGAAGGCCGACAGCACAAAAGTGGCAGGGATGGAGGACTTCAGGGGGGATAGCACATCTAATGAATCAGAACAAAGGGAAGAGGACACTGATGCACCGGTTCAGGCTGCCTCCCTTGATGCTTCTCCTGATCCGACGTCGAGGAAGACTTCTCCTCCATCGCAGTCTTCTCCTGAGAAATCTTCACATAAGCGGAAGAGACTAAGGCGTCTTAACGACTTGCCTACCATTCCGCGGAGAACTGATTCGCAGAGCACCCTGTCTGGGACAAGAACTGCAACACCCACTCCATTTGCTGAGTCCCTTATTGAAGAATCCAAGGAGGATGAAGATGACTCCTCCTTAACTCTCCGCTCCCTCAAGAGGCGTTGGAACCAAGGACCTGTTCTTTGCAATGCTCCCTTTACTCAAAGGGATTCTATTCCTCCTACTGGCCAGGCCGACGTTGAAGTTAGTGCTTCTTCGGCCTTACAAGAGGATTCTGTAGCTCTTATTGCTCAGGGCACTGCAGATGATGAAGTGCAAATCATTGGGGAGACTCGCGCATCAGATCCCCCAAAAGAAGCACGTCTCTCTGAAGATCAAGATGAATGGGGCAATGATGATGACGCCAGTAGTGACAGTTTTCGCTCTTCTACTCCTCCTTCAAATCATGGTAAATATGTCTTTTTGAGCGAGGAGGTTCGAACCGAAGTATACGGGCCTGAAGTGTTTGGTCCTGAAGTGTACGGACTTGGAGAATCGAATGTCCAACCTTCAGGTCTTCATCTTCTTTCTTCAGCAATTATGCTATTTTATCAAATGATATTGTAATACTTAACTGTCAATTTTCTTCTTTTTTTTTTGCTAGCTCCAGTTCTGACTCCGGACTTAGAGTGCATGGGCGCGAAGGTGGCTTCCCCAGACAATACCATCGCGGGAGCTGACACTGGTGGAGCGACCGAAGTTACTACTACCTCGGTTGATACTTCTGAAGCAGTGATTCCCTCGGCTGCCATGTCTATGGTTTCGGCCACAGCCACTCCAACTATTGCTGCAGTTCCGGAGACTGTGATTGGTAGCTCCGCAGGAATCTCCAGGGGTGTCATTCCTCCTGTTGCGGATCAACCCGCTTCTGCCTCATCCAGTATTACTCCTTCTCATGCAGAGATGACATCTTGAGAGTGATTTGTTGAAGGACACAGTGGAGACTTTCCTTCACTTTCTGGACCGTTGTATCGATAAAATACTAAAGGGGGTTTCTTTTGCTTCGAATGTTCTCAACATTTATCTAACTGGTATCGTTAGCATTGGTGAAGAGGATAGAGCTGCTCCTTTTAGGTTTATGATAACTCAGCTTCAAAGGCATGTTGAATCTCTGTCGAAAGCCAGAAGTGCTGATAAATCTGAGACAGTGGAAATCATTTTCCAGAAGCTGAGGGAGGAACAACTTAAGTTCCAGAAGGAGACTCGGGAGAGGGCAAATGTTTGCAAGGCCACTTTAGAGAAGGGTCATCAGACCGCGAGTCTCTGGTTCTTCAAGTGGAAGTGGAAGCCGCATTCTTCAAGTGGAAGCCGCTGCTTCAATTGTCAAGGGCCATGATCAAGTTATTACTAGGACTCAAGAGACCATTGCCAAAGCCCAAGCTTTCCTAACCAAGATCACCAAGGAACGTGATGAGTCAATGAGGAATCTCGCCGATTTATCGCGTCAGAGGGACAATATATCCATGGTCTCCAGGCGATGCAAGCTAAGTTGGATTCGCTGGAGGCTGCTGCAGCACAGAATGTTATTGCTAGTGACGAGGAACTGCGTCGCCAAGCTACTGTTCAAGCTTATGAGATCCTTCAACAAGACATTGATGACGCAGAGGAGAAAATAAAAGTTTTCTTGAACCACTGAGTTGTAGAACTCTTGTGTACACTGCTTTAGGTTCCTTTTTTTTTGTAATAGTTCCCTTGTCGTTTATGGAAAACCTCGTTTTGGCCTTCCGAGGTATGATCTTGCAGTTATTCTTCAAAGATTTGTAACGAACTTGCCATTTTTTGTCTGAAGTTTGTGAACCATCGTAAAACTCTGGTATCTGTATATCTGTTACGCGACTTTCTTAAGTCACGTGAATTTTAAGGGTTCTAAGATTTACACAATCCATATCTAACCCGCGACCTGGGTTCCGGAATTCTGGTCCGCGATGCTTTGTCTGGAAGTTCGCGGAATAGACCGTAGATTTTTCAGAATTTGTAGAGACTTTTGCGAGCCATGGGATGTAGCCGTTTTGGTGTGGAATTCCAAGCGTTGCATGCCTCTATTAATGACGAGATCTCCAGGTTGCGATATCTAAGCGTCCCATGCAACAGTAATAAATTCTGTTGAGATCTGAACTGAAAATCTTGACCGAGGATTTTGGTCTTATCTCTTCTAAACTGGAGGTCACAGTTAGCAGCTCACCTATATACGACACATGCTCTCTTCAACGAAGGATCATTCAGCCGTGAAATTTTTTTTTCCTGACTCTCTTCTCTTTCTCTCTTTTGTAGTCGATCCACCAGCGCAGCTATATTAGCTTCTTCTTCAACCAAAGTGATGGATAAGAGTTAGCATGTCACAAGGCCTCCAGACTGCATCAATCCAGTGGGGTGTCTCACCGACAAGGTCCTTCTGACCGTAGTCATTTTCCTTCATTAAGGTATACCTCTTCTTCTGATTCATACACTCCTCTTCCTTCTTTTTCTTTCTTTTTAACAAGGATTTGTTTCGGCTACAGGAGATAACCGTAGTCATTCTCCTTAACAATGGCCCAGACCCAATGAGCTCGTAATTGCTTACAATGCCTCAAGGGGCTTGGAAGGTCTCATGTATCTTTCATGAGAGAAGATTTCGGGTCTGGAGCATTGTTTTTCTTCTTTCCTAGTATCCCATAAGGTTGGGGTACTAATGACCAGGACCTTGAATTAGCTGGGGTTTGCATTTGGTATGCCCAGTTTTGAACTAATCAATTCACTCGCATCATCCCTGGGGAACCAACCAGGAGGTCCCTGATCGTGGTCGGAAAGAAGAAACAAGATTATGCCTTTTAAGCCATCCTAAAAAAAACAGGAGGCTACAAGAGCAAATTGGAAGTGGAGGCCAGGGAGTAAACTTTTTGATCTGAACCATGCCGAAAGAGGCGGCTACAGAAGCAAGTCTGTCATTCCAAAAGAAGGGCCTGCAGAAGCAAACTTTTTTATCTGAACCATGCCGAAAGAGACGGTTACAGAAGCAAGTTTCCTTTTTTTTTTGTGGTTTGTATGTACTCTTATTGGCTGTGTAGCACTTAGAGAATTCTCTGTAATTTTGTTCTGATGATGAATAAAGAAGTTCTTTTCTTTCTACGTAACTGAGAGTATCTGAAAGATGATTCTGATGTTGATTACCAGAGGTAACTGTTAACTTGATAATTTCGAAATGAATCACAATTTTCTAAGTACCCAAAACTACTATGAATGAAAGAACTTCTTGTTGATAAACTTGATTCGCCAAAAGTGTTATTGACTTGGCAAATTTGATGGACAGGGACATCTGATTCACCAGAGGTAATTTTTAACTTGGCAAATTTTGATAGAAGGAAAATCTGATTCGCCAGAGGTAATTTTTAACTTGGCAAATTTTGGAAAAAAGAAAATCTGATTCGCCAGAGTTAATTTTTAACTTGGCAAATTTTGATAGAAGGAAAATCAGATTCGCTAGAGGTAATTTTTAACTTGGAAAATTTTGGAAAAAAGAAAATCTGATTCGCCAGAGGTAATTTTTAACTTGGCTAATTTGATATGGAGAAAAATCTGATTCGCGAAATAAAGGCTTTTTAGTCCGGAACCAAAAACTTTCATTGACGAAGTTCTGATTACAGAGAAACTATTTACTCATGACTAGCATAGAACTGCCCAGGCCGTATTATAACTGGTGTTCTGCAATTTTGCTAAGGATAATACTTCTTCAAGAACTTGTCGTTGATTGGCATTAGGACCTTGTCACCATTAGGCTTTGTCAACCGATACGCCCCGTTGGAGTAGACCGTATCAATGACGAAGGGTCCCTCCCACTTTGGCTGGAACTTTTCCTTAGGCTTTTGGCTTGTTATGATTGGTCTTCTAACTGACAGGACCAGATCACCTTTCTTAAAAGTCCTTCATTTACTTTTTTGTTAAAGGTTCTGAGATCCACGCATGGTATAACTAGATACTCTGTTGAGCTTCTAGGCGTTTGTCATCCAAGGCTTCTAACTCTTGGAGCCTTTGCTGATGCGTTTCTTCTTCTGTCATCCTTGTTGTTAACGCGACTCGTAATGAAGGGATTTGGATCTCCAAAGGCAAGACCGCTTCTGATCCATATACCAAGGAGAACGGAGTGGCATTGGTGGGAGTTCGGACTGTGGTTCGGTACGCCCACAGACACTCTCCGAGCTTTTCGTCCCAATCCCGTTGATTGGATGACACAAACTTCTTAAGAAGTTTTATAATGGTCTTATTGAAGGCTTCTGCTAGACCATTTCCCTTTCATGGATGAATTATGCCTATTTTCACATCTAGGATTTCCATATACAACATATATCACTGTCAAGGGGAATTTTTCTTAGTATTTCTATTTTGAGATTCAAAATACGAAGTGGCTCAATTCAATGGCTGCAGGGTAGTATGGCAATGAAGCCACATCTTCGATCCTGTATTTGTTGTAGAATCTGGAATACACTTGGCTTACAAACTGAGGTCCGTTGTCATGAATTATTCTTCTAGGCACCCCGAACCGATAAAGCACATGGTGCTTGATGAACTTGATAACATCTGACGATTTTACTTCCGTCAGGGAAATGGCCTCAGTCCACTTTGAAAAGTAATCAGTTATGGGAAAATAAACCGGTGTCCTCTCGTTGATGGCAGAGAAACTGGCCCTATGATATCCATACCCCATTGCTCAAACGGCCACGATGTAGCCGTTGGGTGGAGATATTCTGGAGCTTGATGTATAAAGTCTGCATGTATTTGGCAAGCCCTACACTTCTTGGCGTAGTTGACTGCTTCTATCATCGTCTTAGGCCAATAATAACCCATCCTTCGGATTCTATTCCAGAGTTTCGGTCCTGGCTAATGTGCTCCGCAGATGCCAGCATGAGCTTCTTCGAGTACCTTTTGAGCTTCGCGGTTGGAAAGACAGTGATGTAAAACTCCGTCGTAGGATTTTCTGTACAACGTCTGGAGTTCCGCATTGTAGTAAAACCGGATGGCCCTTCTCTGAATGGCTTTGGCTTCTCTTGAACTTTCGGGCAATATCCCATAAAGGACATAGTCTATATAAGGAAAACGCCAATCCCTTGGCTCCAGGCTAGATGCGCAAGCGTCAGCTTCGTTTTCTTGTGGCTTTTTCGTTTCTTCTTTGAGCTCATCCTTTGAACAGAATAACTCCTTGCTATTTACCATAATTTGCCTTTTAGCATTCTTGGGCAAGGCTAATGTAGCAGCCAAGGAAGCTAGCGAATCCGTATAACTATTGAGGTGGCGCTTTATATGGCTGATATAGAAACCAGTGAAACCGTTAGCGACCTTGATCACCGCATGATAATACGGCAGGAGGTCTTCATGTTTGACTTCATACTCTACTTTTATTTGATTTACAACGAGTTGAGAGTCCCCATACGCCTCCAAATATTTGACCCCCAGTTGTTTGGCTATTCTTAAGCCGATTAGGAGGGCGTTGTATTCCGCGACGTTGTTGGAGCACGAGCTTGTCAATGAGTAAGCTTGAGGAATGATGTAGTTGCGAGGAGAGACGAGAACAACTCCCACCCCCGCTGTCGTCTTTCCTTTGGATCCCATTCGGGAGGCACCATCAAAGAAAAGTTGCCATACACCATTCAAAACCGTATTCGATTCGGAAGACCTTCTCGAACCATCCCTTTCTGGAATTAAATTCCGTTCCTCCAACTCTCCTGGAATTTGTTCATATAACCTCTAGGATGCCAGGACTGGATGTTCGGCCAAGAAGTCGGCCACGACCTGTCCTTTGATAGACTTCTGCGGGACGAAGTGCATATCATATTGTGATAGAAATATAGCCCAATTGGATAGTCTTGAATTTAATGACCCGGGTTTAGTCATTAATATTCTCAGAGGGTTAACTCTCGATACAACGTGGATAGTTTGTCCAACTAAGTAGTGTCGCATTTTTTGTATTGCGAACACCAACGCTAGACATTCTTTTTCCACGGGATTATACCGATGTTCCGCCCCCAATCATCATTCTGCTGAGCTAGTAAATGGCTTGCTCATGGCCTGACTCATTCTTCTGCACTAGCAAAGCGGCCAATGAGTGGTCCATAGCCCTTACATATAGCTGGAAGGGCTTTCCGAAAACTGGGGACATGAGCACTGGTGGCTTCGTGAGATATTGTTTGATCTCTTCAAAAGCCTTTTAGCATGCGTCGTCCCAGATGAACAACACTCCTTTCCTCATCAATCTGGTGAAAGGTTGACATTTACCAGATAAATTTGATATAAATCTGCGAATGTACGCCAGCCTGCCTTGCAACCCTCTTAACTCTTTGAGGTTACGGGGAGGTGGCATGTCATGGATAGCTTTGACTTTATCTGGATCAAGATGTATTCCTTTCGAAGTTACGACAAAGCTGAGGAACTTCCCACTAGAGACCCCCATGAAAGACTTAGCTGGATTCATTTTGAGCTGGTGCTTCCTCATGAGGTCAAACACTGTCTTCAAATCTTTCAAGTGATCTTCTTTGTTTCTGTTCTTAATTGCTAGGTCATCTACGTAGCACTCCATTGTTTTCCGGAGGTGCTCTTAGAAAATTGCATTCATGGCACGTTGATACGTAGCACCTGCATTCTTTAGGCCAAAGGGCATGACTGTATAGCAGTATACTCCGAGTGGTGTCCTGAAGGATTATGCTTCTCATCATCGGGATACATCTTTATTTGATTATATCCCGAGAATCCATCCATGAACGTCATACACTCATACCCACAAGTATTATCTATCATAATATCAGTGATGGGTAATGGGAATTCGTCTTTGGGGCAAGCCTCATTTAAATCCCTAAAGTCTATACAGACTCGGATTTTTCCATTTTTCTTGGTCACGGGAACTATATTTGCGACCCAATCTGGGTGTTGTTCCTCGCGAATAAAGCCTGATGCAATCAGCTTTTTGATTTCAGCTTCTATAGCTTCCATGATCTCTGGGTGGAATCTTCGTTGTTGCTGCTTTACTGGCTTAGCTTCCGGTCGGATCTTCAATTTGTGAACCGCCATGCTTGGATCCAACACGGGCATCTCCTCATAACTCCAAGCGAAAATATCAATGTATTCGCGGACGAGGGATATCAATTCCTTCCTTTCTTCCGAGGATAGGTTCTCACTTATAAATATGGGTTTAGGATTCTTTTCATCTCCCAGATTTGGATCACTTTATCTTCAGTTGGGGGCTCCCGCTGTTCAAAGTGAATCTCCCACTCCATATTAAGATGCTTGTCCCAAGGGTCGTCTCTTACTGGTGAGGTTTCCTTCAACCATATTGTATCCCATTTTCTTTATTATTCCACGGGAATTTTCATCGTAATGGAAGAACTCGGGTTTTCCCTGTTCTTCCTCAGAATCTGAACATTTCTCTTGGTTCCTGTGACTTGCTCTTCCAAATATTATGGCCTTTTGGGTTCCATTTTTGGGAGGGACCTCAAAAATAACTTGGTCAGCACTTTCAACGTTATCACTTAATTCATATAAGGATGATCAGATAGGTGCTTGGAAGGAAGTCAGAGAATATATTTCATTTACACAGTCGCTAAATGCATCTTTGCTAGTGCTTGAGGGCTCAGAATCAACACCAGAAGAATAAGCAAATTCCAGATTTTCATTTATCACCCATTCACCATCAGAGTGAACGGCGTTATTTACATCAAGGCTTTCGAGGCTTATCACAATGGGCTCACCATCCCAAACCACATCCGCGGATTCTGAATCTTCGGATCCTGATTTTGTATTAGCCTCTTCGCCACTATCGGAGTCATCCTGAACGGGTTGATCTGCGACGCCAAACACATCTTGATACAGCAACGCGTCAGTAAAGTAGTTTTCAACTCCTTTGAAGGGTTGTTTTTCCGCAATGAGCGTCTTCACGTTCGCGTCTTCGTCGACGTACTTCATGCATTGGTGTAACGTGGAGGGCACGATTAGATTGCTATGGATCCAGGGTCTCCCCAATAGCAGATTGTATGATGTGTCCGCATCTATCACGTAACACGTGACTTCCGTTTTCAGGTCGTCGATTTGACACTTGAGCTTTATTTTACCCAGGGGTCTACTACCGTTAGCATTGAACCCGAAGATAGTAGTGTTGGTTGCGGCTAATCTGTTCATCGGCACTCCAAGATATCGTAGCATCCTTCGCGGCATGATGCTCAAGGCCGAGCCTGGATCAACTTGAATACGATCAATCTACGTAGATCCTATGTATCCCTTGTAATACAAAAGGCGATGATATTTATTGCTCCTGACTTGCATATCTTCCGGAGTAAAGGTGACGCAAGGGATGTTTTTACCAGAGATCTGGTGACATGTCGCAAAGAGACTCTCCTTCTTCGATCATCTCTGGTATCTGCGCCAAGAACACTTCCGAATCTTGCAGAGCCTCTCTTAAAGCTTCCCTAGTAGATTTGGAGAGCTTCAGGAGCTCGTACAAGGTTATCCTTGCTGGGATATTGGCCAACTGCGTTAAGATGTCGAACTGGAATGACTTTTGCGAGTCTTCCGCAAGTTCTTTTCCCTTCTTCCTTAGGGCTTTGTCAAACTTCAGCTCCTTTTGCTTGACTTTCTCTGGAGATGGTTGAGAACTCGTTGTTTGGCCGTAATTCTTTAAGTAATCTTTTCCCGAATGGGTCCCCGCGAAGGGAGGGTCTGCATCGGCGACCAAGGAATTTCCAATTTCGTTTTCCGAATCAGTCAGAGCAGGAATGATCTCATCGTCTTCGGGAATTACGAAAATGACATTGGAGGTGAAGACCCTCTCTCTTTGCTTCTTCCCAGATGAATTGGCACTCCATTGTTCATCATTTAGGAGATCAGGATGTACCCATAGTATCTCCCCCCTATCAGTTTCAAAGGGGAATAGCCCTTTCTTTTGCTGTTGGTGTGGATCAAAATTTACGACTTGCATCGTGCCTTTATGGATGGGCTGCACTCCATCTTGAACTGTTGACTCTATCCAGTGGGGCGCTTTACCGAACTTGACGGTCACCATGTTCACAGTCACCTTCTTCTGGTGCTCTTGAAGTTTGATGACATTAGCGTCCACTAAGGCTTGAATTTTATCTTTAAGGATGTAGCAGTTTTGGGTGGGGTGGTTAATGATCCTATGGTAGACATAGTAGTTAGAATCATTAACTTTCCCAGCTTCCTCTGGACATTTAGACTCTGGCAACTTTAGCATCTTCTTACTCATGAGGAGGTTGAAGATAGTTTTCGTGTGCTCATCCTTAAAGGAGTATTGCTTTTGTAGCACTCGCGTCTGAGGATGAAGTTTCGGGGGAGTCTTCACAGGTTGTGGTCAGTTTCAAAGGGGAATAGCCCTTTCTTTTGCTGTTGGTGTGGATCAAAATTTACGACTTGCATCGTGCCTTTATGGATGGGCTGCACTCCATCTTGAACCGTTGACTCTATCCAGTCGGGCGCCTTGCCGAACTTGACAGTCACCATATTCACAGTCACTTTCTTCTGGTGTTCTTGAAGCTTGATAACATTAGCATCCACTAAGGCTTGAATTTTGTCTTTAAGGATGTAGCAGTTTTGGGTGGGATGGTTAATGATCCTATGGTAGACACAGTAGTTAGGATCATTAACTTTCCCAGCTTCCTTTGGACGTTTAGACTCTGGCAACTTTAGCATCTTCTTACTTATGAGGAGGTTGAAGATAGTCTTCGTGTGCTCATCCTTAAAGGAGTATTGCTTTTGTAGCACTCGCGTCTGAGGATGAAGTTTCGTGGGAGTCTTCGCAGGTTGTGGCGCATCAGTGACCATTGTTTCGTTTCCCTTATACCCTCGGGGTCGGGACTTATAGCTGTTATCACCACTTCGCTTCGGTTTCTCCTCGCCTCCTTATTCTTCAAGCCTTTGCGCAATTTCTTCAGCTTCTTCAGCTTGTAGGTCGAGATTCTTCCAAGTTGAGGACTTCACCGCCCCCATCCTGGCTAGAACCTTGGTCGATAAATTATGTCGATAGGTTTCTACCAGGGTCTTTTCTGGCATCCCATGCGGACATCTGAGAGAATCATTCCGGAACCTTTTGATGAAGTCCCGGACTGACTCTCTTTTCTTTTGTTTAGCGGCTAGAAGCGCCGGCATTGATACCTCCATAACATCTTCATAGAATCTAGTGAGAAAGGCTTTCTCCATGTCGCTCCAGGAATTGATGGTTCCCGGTTCTAATCTCCGGAATCATTCAAAAGCTAGCCCAGTTAAGGTACTAACAAATATTCTTGTAATAATAGGGTCATTTCCGGATATATGCCCTATCTGCGACTTAAAATAGTAGAGGTGTTGGTTTGGCGATCCTCTACCATCAAAAGATTTGAGCTTCAACGGTTTGTAGCTTTCTGGGAATGACACCGTTTCCCACTCCATGGGATATGGCCTTACTACGCCCAGTTCTTGTAGGTCGCCCTTATGCATGAGGGCGTTCAGTTGGTTCTGGAAGCTCTCCATCCAGACAGCATTTGCGTTTCCCTCCTGGTACATGGAGCGGTTGTCATCATCTTTATGATGTTCTTCTTCTTCTCGATTGTTATGAGGACCATGACCTTCTTCTTAGGTCTTCTTTCCTGTATTCTTCAGTTTAGCTTTTTCTAACTCCATCAGAACGTGTAGCATATCTTTAAGCTCGCTGATGGCGTTCTGCTGTTGCTGGATATGCCTATCTTGCTCTTCCATTCTCCGCATGAACTCTTCTGGGATATTATTCTGCGTCATATATGCAGAGGCGGAGTCTCTTAAGAATGAATCAGACGTCTATGATTCAGCCATAACAGACTTGGCTATGTCTTCTTCATTAGATGAGATCCCCGCCATCTATCTATAATTCATAGGGATCGCCACCCCACTTTTGAGTCGAATGTGCCGAAAAACTCCTTGTTCTTTGTTGGATGGGTCTTTCGAACTCGAAGAGAGCTCTGGGTCCGAAACTTCTTCTTCGGAGACTTTCTTCGCCTTCGTTTTCTTCTTCTTTTCTCCAACGCTTATCATGTTGGAGGTCATCGCGGGATATTCCGGTTCAGAAAACTCAAGCCCGCGTCGTCTCCTTTTTGCCAGTTGGGATGACGATGTTGACGGAGACGACAATCGACAAAACACCGAGGATCGGGCATGAGTTGAATAATGACAGTGAGACAGTACTGCATTGATTAGTCGTTCACAGTGGCATTGAGATACATGGGATTCTTCTCTTCTTCTGTTTAGAAGTTTTCTAAGATCTCTTGCACTGGAGCCCTTGTGATGGGCTCATTTGTTAGAGATAACTTCAGGGGCGGTGGAGTTTCAGCCTCGCTGATAGGCATGCACCTTCTACGAATTTGAGGTTCGCGAGTTTCTTCAGATTTTCCCCTTGGGACGCGAATGTATGCTCCGCGTTGATTATGGACCACTTTGACGGGTTTACTCCGCTTCCTGTAGGAAACGTGAGTGAATCCTT
>JAYEPQ010000019.1:10275885-10315885 GCA_036321105.1 Dracaena cambodiana | reverse complement strand
GTGGCTATTCCTGAGGATGGACCCTCAAGACCTGAAAGCCATGGGCGCATGGGGGGTGTTCTGCCCACACGGTGCGGCCATTTTCCCTCAGAATTTCTGTTCTAGCCGTGCCACTCGGCCCGAGCAGCCATGGCACTCGTCCAGAACCTTGCCGCCCGCACCCAACAGCCTAGGAGCCCGGCCAGGGGGGGTGTGGCAGCCGTTCTTGCCGTGCCAGGAGACCCGAACCTGCCCGTCGCACGACCAGAACCCGCACGGAGTGGTGCAGAGGCTGTTCTGGTTGTGCCTGTCGCCACGAACGGGACCGTCGGTCAGTCTGAGCCTGCACGAAATGGTGCGAGGCCAGTTCTGGCCGTGCCATCCATCTGGAACCCGACCGTCGTCCGCCCGAACCTGCACGGCATGGTGCGCGGGCAGCCCCGGCCGTGCCATCTGCCCCAAAAGCGGACCGTCCGTCCGCCCGAAGCCTCATGGCACGGAGCGCGGGCTACCCCGACTGTGCCCTATGTCCCAAACCGGACCGTCCGTCCAACCGAACCCGCACGGCACGGTGCGCGGGCCGCTCCGACCGTGCCATCTGCTCCGAACCGGACCGTCCGTCCGCCCGAACCCGCATGGCATGGTGCGCGGGCGACCCCAGCCGTGCCATCCCCACCGAACCGGACCGTCCGTCCGCCCGAACCCGCACGGCACGGTCATCCGCCCCAAAAAGGACCATCCGTCCGCCCAAACCCGCACGGCACGGTGCGCGGGCAGCCCCGACCGTGCCATCCGCCTCGAACCGGACCGTCCTTCTGCCCGAACCCGCACGGCACGGTCATCCGACCTGAACAGGACCGCCCGTCCACCCGAACCTGCACGGCATGGTGCACGGGCAGCCCCGGCCTCACTGAACCGGACCGTCCGTCCACTCGAACCCGCACGACACGGTGAGCGGGCAGCCCCGGCCGTGCCATCCTCCCCGAACCGGACTGTCCATCTGCCCGAACCTGCACGGCACGGTCATCCGCCCCGAACAGGACCGTCCGTCCGCCCGAACCCGCACGGCACGGTGCGCGGGCAGCCCTGGCCGCACCGAACTGGACCGTGTGTCTGCCTGAACCCACACGGCACGGTGCGCGGGCAGTCCCGGCCGTGCCGTCCGCCCTGAATTGGACCTTCCGCTCACCCGAACCCGCACGACACGGTCATCCACCCCGACCAGGACCGTCTGTCATCCCGAACCCACACGGCACGGTGCGAGGGCAGTCTCGGCCGCACCGAATTGGACCGTTCGTCCACCCGAACATGCAAGGCATGGTGCGCGGGCAGTCCCGACTGCCCCGAACTGGACTGTCCGTCCGCCAGAACCCGCATGGCCCGATGCGTTGGTAGTCCCGTTCGTCCGTCCGAACACGCACGGCATGGTGCGCGTGCAGTATCGGTCGCCCCGAACCCGCTCGGCATAGTGCGCAGACAGCCCTGGCCATGCCTTCTGCCCCGAACCGGACAGTCCGTCCCCCCGAAGCCGCATGGCAAGGCGCGCGGGCAGCGCCGGCCGTGCCATCCTCCCCGAACCGGACTGTATGTCCGCCGAACCCGCACAGCACAGCGCGGGGCTGGCCTCGGCCCTGCCATCCGCCATGAACGGGATCGTCTGTCCGCCCGAACTCGCACGGCACGGTGCGCGGGTCGCCCCAGCCATGCCATCTGCCTCGAACCGGACCGTCAATTTGCCCCGAACCGGACCGTGCGCTGGCAGTCCAAGCTGCCCCGAACAGGTCCGTCCGTCTGCCCGAACCCGCACGGCACGGTGCACAGGCAGTCCCGGCCGCCCCGAGCTAGATCGTCCGTCCGTCCGCCCTAACGCGCACGGCAAGGTGCGTAGGCAGTCCCGACCTCCCCGAACAAGACTGTCCGTCCGCCCGAATGCGCATGACATGGTGCGCGGGCAGTCCCGGCCGCCACGAACAGGTCCATCCGTCCACCCGAACCAGCACGGAATGGAGCGCGGGCAGTCCCGACCGCCCCGAACAGGTTCGCCCGTCCGCTCGAACCTGCACGACACGATGCGTCCGGACCGTCCGTCCGCCCGACCGCGCATGACACGTTATGCGGGCAGTCCCGAACCGGACCATCCGTTTGCCCGAACAAACACGGCACGGTATGCGGCAGTCCCGAACGCCCCGAACAGGACCGTCCGTCCGCCCCAAAGCGCACGGAACGGTGCACGGAATGCTCCAAATCGGACCATCCGTCCACACGAACGCACACGGCACGGAGCGCCGGCACTCCCAGCTGCCCCAAACTGGTCCGCCCGTCTGCCCGAACACGAACGGCCCGGTGCGCGGGCAGTCTCGGCAGGCCCCGAACCGGTCCCTCCGTCTGCCCGAACGCACACGTCACGGTGCGCCAGCAGTCCCGGCAGCCCCAAACCGAACGCGCACGACACAATGAGTAGGCAGTCCCGGCAGCACCGAACAGGTCCGTCCGTCCGTCCACCCAAAAGCGGATGCCACGGTGCATGGGCAGACCCGGCAACCCCTAGCAGGTCGGTCCGTCCGCCTGAACCCGTCAGTCCCGGCGGTCCCGAACGGGTCCGTCCGTCTACTTGAACGCACATGGCACGGTGCGAGGGCTGTCTTGGCCGCCCAGAACTGGTCCGTACGTCTGCCCAAACCCACATGGCACGATGCGCAGGCAATCCCAGCCGCCCCGAACAGGTCTGTCCGTCCGCTCGACCATGCACGGCATGGTGCGCGGGCTGTCCCGGCCACCCCAAACAGGTCCGTCCGTCCGCCCGAACGCAGGGCATGGTGCGGGGGCTCTCCCGGCTGCCCCAATTAGGTCCGTCCGTCCTCACGAACACGCACTGCACGGTGCGCGGGTAGTTCCGACCACCCTAAACAGGACCGTCCGTTCTCCCGAACCTACACGGCACGGTGCGCGGGCAGTCCCGGCTGCCCCGAACAGGTCTGTTCGTCCGCCCGAACGCGCACGGCATGATGCGCAGGCAGTCCCGACCGCCCTTAACCGGTCCGTCCGTCTGCTCTGTTCGTCCGCCCGAACACACAAGGCCTGTGCGCGGGTAGTCCTCTGCCTGAACCCGCATGGCACGCTGCGCGGGCCGTCTTGGCCGCCCCGAACGGGTCTGTCCGTCCACCCGATCCAGCACGCCATCGTGCACGGTCAGTCTCGACGCCCCGAACAGGTCCGTCCGTCTGCTGGAACCCCGCATTGCACGGTGCACGGGCAGTCCCCAACCGGACCCGAGAGCACGTAGCCGGCCCGTCCGTCTGCACGAACCCGCATGGCATGGTGCGCGGGCTGTCCCTGTCGCCCCGAACAGGTTCGTCCGTCCGCTTGAACGCACCCGGCACGGCGCGCGGACTGTCCCGACCGACCCGAACCGGACCGTCCGTCCGCCCGAACCCGCACGACATGATGCGTGGGCAGTCCCGGTCGTGCCATCCACACCGAATAGGACCATCCGTCATGGCACGGTGCGTGGGCGGTCCCGGCTGCCCCGAACAGGTCCGTCCATCTGCCCAAACACGCACGGCACGGTGCGCAGGCAGTCCCGACCGCACCGAACAGGACCGTCCGTCCATCCGACCCCACACAGCACGGTGGTCGAACCTCCCCGACCGCACCAAACCGGTCCGTTCGTCCGCCCGAACACGCATGACACGGAGCTCGTGCAGTTCCGTCCACCCCGAACAGGACCGTCCGTCCGCCCGAACACGCAAGGCAGGGAACATTGGGGGACCCGGACCGTCCGTCCGGCCAAACGCGCATGGCAGGGTGGGCGTGCAGTCCCGGCCGCCCCGAACAGGTCCCGGCAGTCACAGCCGTGCCAACCGCCCTGGACCGTCCGTCATGGCACTGTGAGCGGGCAGTCCTGGCTGCCCCGAACCGTTCTGTCCGTCTGCCCAAACACGCACGGCACGGTGAGCGGGCAGTCTTGGCTGCCCTAAACCGTTCCGTCCCTCTACCCAAACACGCAAGGCACAGTGCGTGGTCCATCTCGGCCGCACTGAACCGGACCGTCCGTCCTCCCGAACACGCACAGCACGGTGCTCAGGCAGCCCCGGCTGCCCTGAATCGGACCGTCCGTCCGCCCGAACCCGCACGGCACGGTGCGCGTGCCGTCTCTACCACCCTGAACAGGTCCGTCTGTCTGCCCGAACGTGCATGGCACGGTTCACGGGCAGTCTTTGCCACCCTGAATAGGTCTGTACGTCTACCCGAACGTGCACGGCACGGTGCTCAGGCCGCCGTGAATCGGACCGTCCGTCCGCCCGAACGCGCACGACATGGTGCGCGTGCAGTCTCGGCCGCCCCGAACAGGTCCGTCCATCTGCCCGAACGTGCACGGTATGGTGCACGGGCAGTCTTGGCCGCCCCAAATAGGTCCATCCGTCTGCCCGAACGTGCACGAAACAGTGCGCGGGCAGTCCCGACCACCCCGAACCGGACTGTCCGTCTGTCCGAACCCGCACGACACGGTGCGAAGGCAGTCTCGACTGTGCTATCCGCCCTCGAACCGCACCGTCCATCTGCCTGAGCTAGCATGACAAGGTGCGCGGGCCATCCCGGCTGTGAGAACCGCCCCGAACCGGAACGTCCGTCAAGGCACGGTGAGCGGGCAGTCCCGATTGCCCCAAAACGATCCGTCCGTCTGCCCAAACACACACAGCACGGTGTGCGGGCAGTCTCGGTCGACAAAAACAAGCAAAACAGCCCGAAACGGGCTTCTCGGGCCTTCGCCAGACATGGAAAGAACTCCGACAATGGCCGGCGCCGCCAACCCGAGCCAAAGGGACCTGCCCCTGCCATGCCCAGACGGTGCCATGGTTTTCCCATGCCCATGCCCAGACGGTGCCATGGCCTGCCCATGCCATGCCCTGACGGTGCCATGGCTCTTGTTTGCTTGACCCCCCAACTACCTTAGAACAGGTTTTAACCTTACTTAGTCCCCTGCAGACCCAAGTGTCTCTGCTAGCTCACTTTTTTCAAAAGAGGCTGGGCAACCTTAGAGTGGAAAAAGTGGCTATTCCTGAGGTAGGACCCTCAAGACCTGGGTGCCCTGGGCGCAGGGGGGTGTTCCGCCCGCACAGTGCGGCAATTTTCCCTCAGAATTGTTGTTCTGGCCGTGCCACTCAGCCCGAGCAGCCATGGCACTCGGCCAGAACAGTGCCCCCGCATCGAACAACCTAGGAGCTCGGCCAAGAGGGGTGTGGCAGCCATTTTGGCCGTGCCAAGAGCCCCGAACCAGCCTGTCGCACAACCGGAACCCGCACGGAGCTGTGCGGAGCTGTTCCGGCCGTGCTAGCCGCCACGAACCAACACGGGAGGGTGCGAGGGCAGCTCTGGCCGTTCCATCCGCCCGAAAGGCGGACCGTCTGTCCGCTTGAAGTCGTACGGCACGGTGCGCGGGCCGCCCTGACCGTGCCATCCGTCCTGAACCGGACCGTCCATTCGACCGAACCCGCACGGCACGGTCATCCGCCCCAAACCTGCAAGACACGGTGCGTGGGCAGCCTCGGCTGCAACGAACAGACTGTCCGTTCGCCCAAACCCGGATGGCACGGTGCGCGGGCAGTCCCAGCCGCCCCAAATAGGTCCGTCCGTCCGCCCGAACGTGCAGGCATGGCACGCTGGCTGACCCGGCCGCCCCGAACCGGTCCGGCCGTCCGCCCGAATGGGCACGGTACGGTGCGCGGGCTGTCCCGACCGCCCAGAATCGGTCCGTCCGGCCGCTCGAACCCGCAAGGCATGATGCGCTGCCCATTCTGACCGCCCCGAATCGGACCATCCATAGCAGACCGTTCGTCTGCCCGAACCCACACAGCACGATGCGCGGGCAGCCCCGGCCGTGCCATTCACCCTGAACCGGACCCTCTGTCTGCCCGAAGTCGCACGACACTGTGCGCGGGCAGCCCCGGCCGTGCCATCCTCCCCAAACAGCACCGTCGTCCTCACAAACCCACACGGCACCATGCGCGAGCATCCCCGGCCGTGCCATCTACCCTGAACCGGACCGTCGGCTTGCCCGAACATGCACGGCACGGTGCGCGGACAGTCCCGGCCGCGACATCCACCCGAACCAGACCGTCCGTCCTCCTGAACATGCACGGCAGGGTGCACGGGCAGTCCCGGTCGTCCAGAACTGGTCCGTCCGTCCGAACGGCCACGGCATGGTTCGTGGGCAGTCCCGCCGGAACCCGCACGGCACGGTGCGCGGGCGGTCCCTGCCGTGGCATCAGCCCTGAACCGGGTTGTCCGTTCGCCGGAACCCGCACGGCCAAGTGCGCTGGCAAGGCCATCGGCCCCGAACTGAACCATCCGTATGCCCGAACACGCATGGCACGGTGCGCGAGGATGGCCATCTGCCCCAAACCGAACCCTCCATCTGCCAGAATGCACACGGCACGGTGCACCACCAGTCCCGGCCGTCCCGAACAGGACCAGCACGGCAAGGAGCACGGCAAGGAGCACGGCAGTTCCGGCCATCTCGAACAAGTCCGTCCGCACGAACCCGCACAGCGCGGTGCGCAGGACGTCACGGCAGCCCTGAGCCAGACCGTCTGTCTGCCTGAACGCTCATGGCACGGTGCACAGGTAGTCCCGGCCTCCCCGAATAGGACAGTCCGTCTGTGCGAACGGTGCACGGGCTATCCCGGCCGCCCCGAATAAGTCCATCCGTCCGCCCGAGCCCTCATGGCACGGTGCGCGGGCAATCCCGGCACCCGAAACAGGTCCGTCCGTACGCCCGAACCCGCACGTCATGGTGCGCCAGGACCGTCCGTCTGCCCGACCGTGCATGGCACGGTGCGCAGGCGGTCCCGGCAGCCCCGAACCGGAACATCCGTCAGCTCGACTGCGCACGGCACAGTGCGCGGGCAGTCCCGGCCTCCCCGAACAGGACTATCCGTCCGCCTAAACATGCACGGCATGGTGTGCGGGCAATCCCGGCCGCCACGAACAAGTTCGTCCCTCCGCACGAACCCTTGCGGCACGGTGCGCGGGCATTCCAGGCAGCCCCGAACCGGACCGTCCGTCCACGCGAACGCACACGGCATGGTGCGCCAGTAGTCCCGACCGACACGAACAAGTCCATCCGTCCGCCCGAACGCGCACGGCACGGTATGCGCGCAGTCCTGGCGGCACTAAACCGAACCGTCGTCTGCCCAACCCCGCACGCCATGGTACTCGGGCAGCCCCTGTTGCACCGAACCAGACCGTCTGTCTGGCCGAACACGCAAGGCACGGTACGTGGGGGTTCCCGGACCGTCCGGCCGGCCAAACACGCATGGCACGGTGCGCGGGTAGTCCCGGCCGCACCGAACTAGACCGTCGTCCGCCTGACCTCGCATGGCATGGTGCTTGGGTAGCCCCGGCCGCACCGAACCGGTCTGTCCGTCCACCCGAACACGCATGGCACAGAGTGCGTAAACTCCCGGCCGCCCCAAACAGGACCGTCCGTCCGACGAAACACGCATATCACAGTACGTGGGGAGTTCTGGACCGTCCGTCTGCCCGAACGCACAAGGTACGGTGCGCGTGTAGTCCCGGCTGCCCGAACACATCATCCGTTCGAACACATCATCTGTCTGCCCGAACACATCATCAGTCTGCCCGAACACTCAAGGCACGGTGCGCGGGTAGTCCCCCCCTCCCAGAATCGGACAGCCCGTTAGCTCGAACCCGCATGGCATGGTGTGCTGGAACTCCCAACCACCCCGAACAGGTCCGTCCGACCGCCCGAACTGGTACGCCACAGTACGCGGGATATCCTGGCAGCCCCAAACAGGTCTGTCTGTCCGCCCGAATCCGCACAGCAATCCCGGGCGCCCCGAACCGGTCTGTCCGTCTGCGCGAGCCCGCACGGTGCGCATGCAGTCCCGTCTACAAGAACCCGCAGGGCACAGTGCGTGGGCAGTCTCGGCCACCCTGAACAGGTCTGTCCGTAGGCAAGGTGCGCGGGTAGTCCCAACCGCCCCGAACCAGACCATCCGTCCGTCCGAACCGGCACGACACGGTGCGCAGGCAATCCCGGCCGTGCCATCCGCCCCCGAACAACACCGTCCGTCCGCCCGAGCCCGCACTACACGGTGCGCGGGCAGCCCTGTCGTGCCATCTGCACCGAACCGGACAGTCCGCCCGAGCCCGCATGGCACGGTGCGCCGGCAGTCCCAGCCGTGCCAACCGCCCCGGACCGTCCGTCACGGCACGGCGAGCAGGCAGTCCTGGCTGCCCCGAACTGTTCCGTCCGTCCGCCTAAACACGCACGTCACAGTGCGCGGGCCATCCCAACCGCACCGAACCGGACTGTCTGTCCGCCTGAACATGCATGGCACAGTGCTCGGGCAGCTCCAGCCGCCCCGAACGGGACGGTCCGTCCGCCCCGAACGGGATTGTCTGTCCGTTCGTCCGCTCGAACACGCCAGGCACGGTACGGGGGGTCCGGCACCGTTCGTCCGGCCGAACACTCATGGCAGGGTGCACATGCAGTCCTGGCCGCCCCGAACAGGTTCGTCCGTCTGCCCGAACACGCAAGGCTCGGTATGCGGGTAGTCCCGGACTGTACGTCCACTGGAACGCGCACGGCACGGTGCGGGTGTAGTTCCGACCGCCCCGAACATGTCCGTCTGTTTGCCCGAACTGGTACGGAAATCCAGGGCGCCCCAAACCGGTCTGTCTGCAAGAACCCGCACAGCATGGTACGCTGGCTGTCCCGTCTGCCCGAACCCGCAGGGCACGGTGCGCTGGTAGTCTTGGCCGCCCCGAACAGGTCCGTCCATTCCCCCGAACGCGCACGGCACGGTGCGCAAGCAGTCCCGATCGCCCCGAACCAGACCGTCCGTCCACCCGAACAGGTGCACTCTGCACGGTGCACTGGCAGTCCTAGCTGCCCCGAATAGGTCCGTCTGTCTGCCCGAACCCGCACGGCACGGTGCACAGGCAGTTCCAGCCGCCTCGAGCTAGATTGTCTGTCCGTCCGCCCGAATGCCCACGACACGTTATGCGGGCCGTCCCGAACCGGACCCAAACGCACGCGGCACGGTATGCGGGCATCCCGAACGCCCCGAACAGGACCGTCCATCGGCCCTAAAGCGCACGGAACGGTGCGCGGGCCGTCCCGGAGGCCCCAAATCGGACCGTCCGTCCACACACACGCACACGACACGGAGCGCCGGCAGTCCCAGCCACCCCGAACAGGTCCGTCCGTCTGCCCGAACGCACAAAACCTGGTGCGCGGGCAGTCCCGATCACCCCAAACCGGTCCGTCTGTCCGCCCGAACGCACACGTCACTGTGCGCCAGCAGTCCCGACAACCCCAAATCAAACGCACACAACACAGGGTGCAGGCAGTCCCGGCCGCACCGAACAGGTCCGTCCGTCCGCCCCAAAGCGGATGCCATTGGCGCGGGCAGTCCAGGAAGCCCCAAACAGGTCCGTCCGTCCGCCCGTACCCGTCGGTCCCGGCGGTCCCGAACGGGTCCGTCCGTCTTCCTGAACGCGCACGGCACGGTGCGAGGGCAGTCCCGGCCGCCCGGAATTGGTCAGTCCGTCTACCCAAACCCGCACGACATGGTGCGCAGGCAGTCCCGGCAGCCCCGAACAGGTCCATCCGTCCGCTAGACCCCTCACGGTACGATGCCCCGAACAGGTCCGTCCGTCCGCCCGAACGCAGGGCACGGTGCAGGGGCTCTCCCGGCCATCCCGATCAGGTCCGTCCATCCGCACGAACATGCACTGCACGGTGCGCGGGCAGTTCTGGCCGCCCCAAACCGGACCGGCCGTTCTCCTGAACCTGCACGGCACGGTGCGCGGGCAGTCCCGGCCGCCCCAAACAGGTCCGTCCGTCCACCCGAACACTCACGGCACGGTGCGCGGGCAGTCCCGACCGCTCTGAACCGGTCCGTCTGTCTGCTAGTACCGTCCGCCCGAACACACAAGGCACGGTGCGCGGGCAGTCCCGACCGCCCTGAATAGGACCGTCCGTCTGCCCGAACCAGCACGGCACGCTGCGCGGGCCGTCCTGGCTGCCCCGAACAGGTCCGTCTGTCCGCCCGATCCCGCACGCCACGGTGCACGGGCAGTCTCGACGCCCCGAACAGGTCCGTCCCTCCGCTGGAACCCGCATTGCGCGGTGCGCAGGCAGTCCCGAACCGTACCCGGGCGCTACGAGCCGGTCCGTCTGTCTGCACGAACCAACATGGCATGGTGTGCGGGCAGACCTTTCCCCTGAAACCCGCATGGCATGGTGCGCGGGCAGTCCCGGCGGCCTAGAACAGGTCCGTCCGTCCGCCCGAACCCGCATGGCAGTCCCAGGCGCCTCGATCCTGTCCGTCCGTATGCACGAGCCAGCACCGCACGGTGCGCCGGCTGTCCTGGCCATGCCATCCGCCCCCGAACCGCACTGTCCGTCCGCCCAAGCCCGCACTGCAAGGTGCGCGGGCAGCCCCGGCCGTGCCATCCGTCCTGAACTGGACCGTCCATCCGCCCGAGCCCGCAAGGCATGGTGCGCCGGAAGTCCCGGCCGTGGGAACCACCCCGAACCGGACCGTCCGTCACTGCACGGTGAGCAGGCAGTCCCGGCCACCCCGTACCGTTCCGTCCGTCTGACCAATCTCACACGGCACGGTGCGCGGGCCGTCTCGACCGCACCGAACTGGACCGTCCGTTCGCCCGACCCCGCACGGCATGGTGCTCGGGCCGTCCAGGCCGTCCCGAACTGGTCCCTCCGTCCGCCCGAACATGCACGATAAGTTGCTTGTGCCGTCCCAGCCGCCCCGAACAGGACCGTCCGTCCGCCCGAACACGCACAGTAAGGCACTGTACACGGACCGTCCCAAACCGTCCGTCTGCCCGAACGCGCACGACACGGTGCGCGTGCCGCCCCGACCGCACTGAACAAGTTTGTCCGTCTGCTAGACCTTGTACGACACGGTGCGCGAGCAGTCCCGGCTGCCCCGAACCGGTCCGTCCGTCTGCCCGTTCCGTCCACCCGAACACACAAGGCATGGTGCATGGGCAGTCCCGGTCGCCCCGAACCAGTTCGTCCGTCAGCTCGAACGTGCACATCACAGTGCGCTGGCAGTCCCGGCAACCCCGAACCAGATCGTCCGGCCGCCCGAACGCGCTCAGCACAGTGTGCGGGCAGTCCCGGCCACCCCGAACTGGACCGTCCGTTCGCCCGAACCTGCACGGTACGGTGCGTGGGCAGTCCCAGCTACCCCGAACAAGTCTGTCTGCCTGCTGGATCCCGCACGGCACGGTGCGCATGCAGTCCCAGCCACCCTGAATAGGTCTGTCCATCCGTCCGTCCAAACATGCACGGCATGGAGCGCGTGCAGTCCCGGCCGACCCGAACAGGACCGTCCGTCCGACAAAACACGCACGGCACTGTACGTGGTGGGTTCCGGACCGTCCGTACGCCCGAACGCACACGGCATGGTGCGCGTACAGTACCGGCCGCCCCGAACAGGTCCATCCGTCCGCCTGAACATGTTATCCGTCCGCCCGAACACACAAGACACAATGCGCGGGCAGTCCCGCCCGCCTCGAACCGGACCGTCCGTTCGCCCGAACACGCACGGCACGGTGCGCGGGCAGTCCCAGCTGCCCCGAATAGGTTTGTCCGTCCGCCTGAACCCGCACGGCAGTCCCAGGCGCCCCGAACCGGTCCGTCCGTCTGCACGAGCCCGCACGACACGGTGCACGTGCGGTCCCGTCCGCCCGAACCTATAGGGCACAGTGCGTGGGTAGTCGCCGCTGCCCCGAACATGTCCGTCCATCCATCCTAACGTGAATGGCACGGTGCATGGGCAGTCCCGACCGCCCTGAACCGAACCGTCTGTCCGCTCGATCCCGCAAGGCACGGTGCGCCGACAATCCTGGCTGTGCGATCCGCCCCCGAACCGCACTGTCCATCCGCCAGTGCCCGCAATGCACGGTGCGCGGGCAGCCCCGGTCGTGCCATCCGTCCCGAACCGGACCTTCCGGCAGCCCGAGCCCGCGCGGCACGGTGCGCCGGCCATCCTGGCCGTGCCAACCGCCCCGATTCGGACCGTCCATCACGGCACGAAGAGTGGGCAGTCCCGGCCGCCTCGAACTATTCCGTCCGTCCAACCAAACTTGCACGGCACGGTAAGTGGGCAGTCCCGGCCGCACCGAACCAGATTGGACCGTTCGTTAGCCCGACCCCACACGGCACGGTGCTCGGGCAGCCCCGGCCGCCATGAACCGGTCCGTTCGACCGCCCGAACACGCACGGTAAAGTGCATGTGCAGTCCCGGCCGCCCCAAACAGGACCGCCCGAACACGCATGGAACGGTACGCGGGCCGTCCCGCACCGTCCGTCCTCCCGAACGCGCACGACTCGGTGTTCGTGCCATCCTGGCTTCACCGAATAGGTCCGTCCGTCCGTCCGAATCTGCACGGCAGTCCCGGGTGCCACAAATCGGCCAGTCTGTCTGCACGAACCCGGACGGCACGGTGCGTGGGCCGTCTTGGATACCCCGAACAGGTCCGTCCGTCTGCCGGAACGTGCACGGCATGGTGCGCGGGCCGTCCCAACCGCCCCGAAAGGGACGTCCGTTGGCCCGAACCCGCGCGACATGGTGCGTGGGCAATCCCGGCCGTGCCCTCGGCCCCCGAACCGCACCGTCTGTCCGCCCGAGCCTGCACTTCACGATGCGAGGGCCGCCCCGTACTTGCCCTCCACTCCGAACCGGACCATCCGTTTGCCTGAGCCCTCACGGCACGGTGTGAGGGCAGTCCCGGCCGCCCTGAACAGGTCCGTCCGTCTGCTAGACCCCACACGGCATGGTGCGCGGGCTGTCCCGGCCACCCCGAATAGGTTCGTCCGTCCGCAAGAATACGCACTGTATGGTGCGGGGGCACTCCCGGCTGCCCCGATCAGGTCCGTACGTCCACACAAACACGCATTGCACGGTGAGTGGGCAGTCCCGGCCGGCCTAAACTGGACTGTCCGTTTGCCCGAACCCGCACAACATGGTACGCGGGCAGTCCCGGCCCCCCCGAACATGTCCGTTCGTCCGCCCGAATGCGCATGGAATGGTGCGCGGGCAGTCCCGGCCGCCCTGAACTAGTCCGCCGTCTGCCCGTTTCGTCCGCCCGAAACGCAAGGCATGGTGCAAGGGCAGTCCCGGTCGCTCAGAACTGGTCCGTCCGTCAGCTCAAACGTGCACATCACGGTGCGCTGGCAGTCCCGGCCACCCTGAACAGGACCTTCCGTTTGCCTGAACCTTCACAGTACGGTGCGTAAGCAGTCCCAGCCGCCCCGAACAAGTCCGTCCGTCTGCCGGATCCCGCACGGCACTATGCGCGGGCAGTTCCGGCCGCCCTGAACAGGTCTATCCGTCCGTCCGAACCCGCATAGCACGGTGCGTGGGCAGTCCCGGCCGCGCCGAACAGGACTGTCCGTCCTCCCGAACCAGTAAGTCCTGGTGCGCAGGCAATCCTGAACCGGACCTGGGCGCCCCGAACCGGTCTGTTCATCTGCACGAACCCTCACTGCACGGTGTGCGGGCAGTCCCGTCCGCCCAAACCTGCATGGTACTGTGCGCGTGTAGTCCTTACTGCCCCGAACAAGTTCGTCCGCCCGCCCGAACACATCGTCGGCTCGAACACGTCGTCCGCTCGCCCGAACACGCAAGGCACGATGCGCAGGTAGTCTCGCCCGCCCCAAACAGGTCTGTCCATCCGGACGAACCCGCACGAAACGGTGCGCGGGCAGTCCCGACTGCCCCGAACAGGTCCGTCCATCCGACCGAACCTGCACGGCAGTCCCGGGCGCCCCGAACCTGTCCGTCTGTCTACACAACCCACACGGCGAGGTGCGCGGGTCATCCCGTCTGCCCGAACCCACAGTGCAGGATGCACGGGCAGTCTCGGCTGCCCCGAACAGGTCCGTCCGTCCACCCGAACGCACACGGCACAGTGCGCGGGCAATCCCGACCATGCCATCCGCCTCGAATAGGACCATCCGTCCGCCCGAGCCCGCACGGCATGGTGTGCCGGCCCTCTCGGCCGTGCCAATTGCCCCGAACCGGTCCGTCCATCCACCCGAACACACATGGCAAGGTGCGTGTGCTGCCTCGGCTGCCCCGAACAGGACCGTCCGTACGCCCGAACACGCAAGGCATGGTATGCGGGCCGTCACAGATCGTCCATCCGCCCGAACCCGCATGGCACTGTGATGAGTATCATATATTGTATTTTTCCACCCATATTTTATCTAATATTGTATATAAATAAATGCTACTCAGGTATTTTTACTGTCTTTTTCAGGTAATCCGATTCGTACAAGGAGATGACATGAAATCAGAGTTGGAATAGGAAATCAAAGTCCAAAAAGTTTCTAAAGTAGCAAGACTATGAGACTACGATGGTTCAGAGACTCAAAGTCGAATACAGTCAGGAAAATTAAACGTACAAGACAAGAGTTTCACCTGTAAAAAATTTCAAGAATTTTTCAAATATTTTTACCGATAAATAGCGGTAATTACCGCTAATTAGAGGCCCAATAGTGGACTGACCGGTGGAGTTTTCTCTCATGGCTTCGTTATAATCTTGTAGTTTCACAATTGTAATAGAATTGGGTTTGGATTTTCGAAGCCTATATATTGGTCGTATCCTTGTATTCTAGGGTTTTATGTAGTAGTTAATATAGATTAGGATTTTTTTTGTACTTGTTTTTTATTAATAAAATCAGGGTTTTGCTGAAGGGGTGGCGGCCGCAATACCGTGCTCCAGAGGTAAGCCATTACTTTCTAATCTTTATTTGCTTTTTAGATAAATTTAATTGCTTTCTAGTATAGATTTATTTGCTTTCTAGATTAGATTTTATTGCTTTCTAGAATCATGTGTAGCTAATTAGTTTAGCTCTAGGATGTAGATGAAGCTAGGATCCACTATGTAATTGCTCTCTAGTATTTTCTTCTTAAATAAAGTAAAAAAGACAAGATTTTTCTATAAAAAGGATTAAAATAGAAGAACTCGAAGATTCGAACTTTGATAGGTTATACTTGAATTAGGTTTCTTGATAGCCTATACTTAGTTAGGGTTTGTGGTTGTTGATTTTATCTTTTTCATTGAATTATCTAAAGATTTAGTTTATTTTTATGAAAAGTAGTATCTTTGATGAGTTATGCCTGCACACCACTTGATAGCTCATACTTAGGGCATTTTAAATAAAGATTAAACTAAAATATCACCTCTTTATGAAAGAAGAATATAATAGAAGTAAGAATATGGTTGGAAACTAGTGGATTTTAAATTCTAGGCTAATTAGAATAACTCTCAACTTCAATTTAGAAACTCTTAGTTAATCCGTTAGATTATAGAATAAGTAAGAATTGCAAAATACCTTAGATCTCTGTGGAACGACCTATTAAGCGCTATAACCGACACTGTGCGCTTGCAGTAATTTATCACATCAAGTTGTGCGGGCGGTCCCAGCCGTGCCATCCGCCCCGAACCGGGCCGTCCGTCCGCCAGAACCCGCATGGCACGGTGCGCGGGCATGGCCATCGGCCCGAACCGAACCGTTCGTATGCCCGAACCTGCACGGCAAGGTGCGCGGGCATGGCCATTTGCCCCGAACCGAACCGTCTGTCCGCTCGAACGTGCACAACACGGTGCACGGGCAGTTTCGGCTGCCCTGAACCGATCCGTCCAACTGCCCGAACCGGACCATCTGTCAGCCATAGCCTACATGGCACATTGAGTGGGCAGTCCACGCTGCGCCGAAACCGATCCGTTCGATCACCCGAACCTGCATGGCACGGTGCGGGAGTGCGAAAAAAAATCCGTCTGAGTTTTTTTTGGCATCCCCTTGAGGCTCGGCCTTTAGGGGCGTTCGGGACGTCCTTGCCATGGCAGACACTGCGAACCACCTTGTCGCTGGACCGGGACCTATATCGTGTAGTTCGCGAGCTGTTCCGGCCATGGCAGGCACCCCGAACTGGACCTGGCACTGGCACGGAACCCCCTCTGCGAGCGGGTGGGACGGCGAATGTGAGCGATGCAGTGGACCTGAAACAGCCCTGCACTCTGGCCGGGCGGGGTGCGAGCACTGCCGCCCAAGTCCCCGGTGCGGAAGAACGAAACAAAATCCGTCCGAGTTTTTTGTGCAACCCCTCGAGGCTCGCAGGCTGCAGAGGGGATGCGCTGGGGGGAGGGACGAATCTGCGCGACGAGGGGCTGGATCTCAGTGGATCGTGGCAACAAAGCCACTCTGCCACTTACAATTCCCGTCGCGTATTCAAGTTGTCTGCAAAGGATTCAAACCACCGACCATTTGGAACTTCGCTCCAAGGGGGCCCGGCAGCGTGTTCGCCATGCGGGCAGTGGCTTTTGACATGTGCCCGTGGGGGCGCAAGCGCCCTTACTGTGGATCAGGAGGTAGTCAGCGGGCGCTAGTGCCGCTTCTCTAGCCTGGATTCTGACTTAGAGGCATTCAGTCATAATTCGGCACATGGTTGCTTCGCGCCACTGGCTTTTCAACCAAGCGCGATGAACAATTGTGTGAATCAATGGTTCCTCTCGTACTAGGTTGAATTACTATCGCGGCGCGGTACACAGTAGGGTAAAACTAGCATGTCTCACGACGGTCTAAACCCAGCTCACGTTCCCTATTGGTGGGTGAACAATACAACACTTGGTGAATTCTGCTTCACAATGATAGGAATAGCCAACATCGAAGGATCAAAAAGCAACATTGCTATGAACGCTTGGCTACCACAAGCCAGTTATCCCTGTGGTAACTTTTCTGACATCTCTAGCTTCAAATTCCAAAGGTCTAAAGGATCGATAGGCCACGCTTTCACGGTTCGTGTTCGTACTGGAAATCAGAATCAAACGAGTTTTTACCCTTTTGTTCTACACGAGATTTCTGTTCTCGTTGAGCTCATCTTAGGACACCTGTGTTATCTTTTAACAGATGTGCCGTCCCAGACAAACTCCCCACCTGACAATGTCTTCTGCCCAGATCGGCCCTCGTAGAGCGTCCTTGGAGCCAACAAGAGGGGCTGGGCCCCGCCTCCGTCTCACGGAATAAGCAAAATAACGTTAAAAGTAGTGGTATTTCACTTTCGCCGGGCGAACCGGCTCCCACTTATCCTACACCTCTCAAGTAATTTCACAAAGTCGGACTAGAGTCAAGCTCAATAGGGTCTTCTTTCCCCGCTGATTCTGCCAAGCCCGTTCCCTTGGCTGTGGTTTTGCTGGATAGTAGAAAGGGACAGTGGGAATCTCGTTAATCCATTCATGCGCGTCACTAATTAGATGACGAGGCATTTGGCTACCTTAAGAGAGTCATAGTTACTCCCGTCGTTTACCCGTGCTTGGTTGAATTTCTTCACTTTGACATTCAGAGCCCTAGGCAGAAAACACATTGCATTATCATCCGTAGGGACCATCACAATGCTTTGTTTTAATTAAACAGTTGGATTCCCCTTGTCCGTACAAGTACTGAGTTGGCTGTTCGATGCCCGGTGAAGGCCCTCCCTTGTGGGGGAGCCGTTCCCAGTCCGTCCCCCGGCTAGTACGCGGCAACCCGCTCTCACCATGGGTGCGGCTCGAGCTGTCCGCTGACAGCCGACGGGTTCGAGGCTGGGACCCCATGCCCAATCCTTTTCCCGAAGTTACAGATCCGTTTTGCGGATTTCCCTTGCCTACATTGTTCCATTGGCCAGAGGCTGTTCACCTTGGAGACCTGATGTGATTATGAGTACGACGGGGCATGGGCGGCACTCGGTCCTCCGGATTTTCAAGGGCCGCCGCGGGCGCACCGGACACTGCGCGATGTGCGGTGCTTGTCCAGCCGCTGGACCCTATCTCCGGCTAAGCCGTTTTTAGGGTGGACTGGCTGTTAAGCAGAAAAGATAAATCTTCTGGAGGCCCCCGCCGGCGTCTCCGGACTCCCTCACGTTGCCGTCCGCTGCCACGTCTCGGCTCGGGAATTTTAACTCGATATCCTTTCGGAGCTCACGCGGTGACGCGCTGTCTGACGGGCTTCCCCCGTCCCTTAGGATCGGCTAACCTATGTGCAAGTGCCGTTCACATGGAACCTTTCCCCTCTTCGACCTTCAAAGTTCTCATTTGAATATTTGCTACTACCACCAAGATCCGCACCGACTGTCGCTCTGCCCGGGCTTGGGCCGCCAGCACAGCCCGCAACGGTCTGCACGCCGGACCAGCCCCGCATGGGCCATTCTGCATCCTGTCGGCGCACATCGCCGGCCCCCATCCGCTTCCCTCCCGACAATTTCAAGCACTCTTCGACTCTCTTTTCAAAGTCCTTTTCATCTTTCCCTCGCGGTACTTGTTCACTATCGGTCTCTCGCTGCTATTTAGCCTTGGACGAAATTTACCGCCTAATTGGGGCTGCATTCCCAAACAAACCGACTCGACGATAGCGCCTCGTGGTGCGGCAGGGTCCGGGCCGGACGGGGCTGGCGCCCCTTTCTAGAGGACTTGGGCCCGGTCCGTCGCTTAGGACGCTTCTCCAGACTACAATTCGGGCAGCGCGGCCGCCCGATTCCCAAGCTGGGCTCTTCCCGGTTTGCTCACCGTTACTAGGGGAATCCTCGTAAGTTTCTTCTCCTCTGCTTATTGATATGCTTAAGCTCAGCGCGTTGTCGGCAAAAAATTCCAGAAAAGCAAAGCAGATCCTTGAATTCGAAGACAGAAGCCTGCAACTCATCTGATCCGTGAACCTAAGAAACTGAGGTCCGCGAATCTAAGAAAATGAGGTCCGCGATCCAGGTGATGGAACAGGTTCGCGAATCTAAAGCTGAGATTCGCGACACTACCCATAACTTTCGGGTAGGGGTTTAATACAAAGTCACCCGACCCGAACAGAAGAATTGCCACCTCGGATCGTGGGACTAACTGCCAAACGAATGCAGCGGCGTCACTTCGGTCGTGGGAGCAACTGCCTGACGGATATGGCGGCACTTCTCGAGTAGTGGGAGCTAACGGACGAGCAAATATGGCGGGACGTTACTCCAAATCCCCTATAAATGGCGGGGAGCGAAAGAGAGACAGAGAGGAGGGACAGACAGAGAAAGACAGACGGGAAAAAGAGACAGAGACAGAGACGTCTTCTCCCAGAAATTACCCCCTTGTAATCAAGAGTAAAGAGCCCATTTTCTTCTTTTCCTTTAGCCAACTGAGAAATGTTGTACGGAGTGTCAACGGAGAGCAGGATCGTCCTCCATAGCTACCTAGAAACCCAGCCATAAACAAAGAGGAAGTCCATCTTCCTCATCTTCTGTAAACAGGAAACCGTCCGATTGTAATCCTTTGTTGAAAGATTGTCAGTAAAGAGAGATTCAATTTTCATGGTGAACAGAAGATTGGCGACTCTGCTGGGGACTACCATCACCTCCGGTGACTTGGTGGTGGCTCAATCCGACAACATTCCAGTTGGCAGTATGGTCGACTCGTTCACCATTTCCGTCGACCAGCAAAGGTATGAAGAATTTCTTTCTTCAGGCTTCAGGAGCCCTACTTCCCTAAGGGGATACCATAAAATCTCCAAGGGATCAATTCCCAAGTAAAAGGCAATAGCCCCGTTAAGGGATTCAACGGATCAAGTTAGTCCGAAATCATCTTCCCTAACGACGAGCTCTCAGCCAGTTTCAGCAAAAACTCTTGATCTCTCAAGCAAAGTGGACCAAAGTCCCCGCTTCAACAAGGGGAGGCGACCTCCATCTGTTCCGCAAAGCTGTCAGTGGAGAAAGAGGTGCCTCTCACCCGCACAATGAGGAGAAACCTGAGGAGAAGCAAAACTCGTGCCCTTCACGGGAACGCACAACCAAAGGAAACTGCCAACTCGTCTCGGCAGAAACCTACAATCCGAATATGGAAGCCTAAAGGCGAGATTGATCAAGATGCAGAAGGATTCATTCACGTTTCCTACAGGAAGTAGAGTGAACCCGTCAAAGAGGTCTGTGATCGACGCGGAGCATACATTCGCATCCTAAGGGGAAAATTGGAAGAAGATCGTGAACCACAAATTCGCAAGAGGCGTGTGCCTACCCGCGAAGCTAAAACTCCGTTGTCCCCGAAGTCATCTCTCACAAATGAGCCCATCACAAGGGACTCCAGTGCAAGAGATCTTAGGAAACTTCTGAATAGAAAAAAAGAAGAATCCCATGTATCTCAATGCCGCTGTGAACGACTGATCAATGCAGTACTGTCTCACTGCCATTGTTCAACTCATGCCCGATCCTCGGTGTTCTGTCGTTTGTCACCTCTGTCAACATCACCAAAAAGGAGGCGACGCGGACTCGAGTTTCTTGAGCCAGAATATCCCACGATGACTTCCAACATGATAAGCGTTGGAGAAAAGAAGAAGAAAAAGAAGGCGAAGAAAATCTCCGAAGAAGAAGCCTCTGACCCAGAGCTCTCTTCGAGTTCGAAAGATCCATCCAACGAAGAGCGAGGAGTTTTTCGGCACACTCGACTCAAAAGTGGGGTGGCGATCCCTATGAATTATAGACAGATGGCAGGGGTCTCATCTGATGAAGAAGATGTAGCCAAGTCTGTTATGGCTGAATCACAGACGTCTGATTCATTCTTAGAAGACTCCGCCTCAGCATATATGACGCAGAACAATGTCCCAGAAGAGTTCATGCGGAGAATGGAGGAGCAAGATAGGCATATCCAGCAACAGCAGAACGCCATCAGCAAGCTTAAAGATATGCTACACGTCCTGATGGAGTTGGAAAGAGCTAAACTGAAGAAGACCGAAGAAGAGGGTCATGGTCCTCATAACAACCAAGAAGAGGAAGAACATCATAAAGATGATGACAACCGCTCCATGCATCAGGAGGCAAACGCAAATGCTATCTGGATGGAAAGCTTCCAGAATCAACTGAACGCCCTCATGCATAGAGGCGACCTACAAGAACTGGGGGTGGTAAGGCCGTATCCCATGGAGTGGGAAACGGTGCCGTTCCCAGAAAGCTACAAACCATTGAAACTCAAATCTTTCGATGGTAGAGGATAGTCAAACCAACACCTCTACTATTTTAAATCGCAGATAGGACATTTATCCAAAAACGACCCTATTATTACAAGAGTATTTGTTGGTACCTTATCCGGGCTAGCTTTTGAATGGTTTCGGAGATTAAAACCGGGAACCATCAATTCCTGCAGTAGCATGGAGAAAGCCTTTCTCACTCGATTCTATGAAGACGATATGGAGGTATCAATGCCAGCACTTCTAGCCACTAAACAAAAGAAAGGAGAGTCAGCCTGGGACTTCATCAAAAGATTCCAGAATGATTCTCTCGGATGTCCGCATGGGATACCAGAAAAGACTCTGGTAGAAACCTGTCGACATAATTTATTGACCAAGGTTCTAGCCAGAATGGGAACAGTGAAGTCCTCAACTTGGAAGGATCTCGCCCTACAAGCTGAAGAAGCTAAAGAAATTGCACAAAAGCTTGAAGAAGAAGGAGGCGAGGAGAAACTGAAGCGAGGTGTTGACAACAGTTATAAGTCCCGACCCCGAGGGTATAAGGGAAAAGAAACAATGGTCATTGATGTGCCACAGCCCACGAAGACTCCCTCGAAACTTCATCCTCAGGCGCGAGTGCTGCAAAAGCAATACTCCTTTAAGGATGAGCACATGAAGACTATCTTAAATCTCCTCATGAGTAAGAAGATGGTGAAGTTGCCAGAGTCTAAACGTCCAGAGGAAGCTGGGAAAGTTAATGATCCTAACTACTGTGTCTACCATAGGATCATTAACCACCCCACCCAAAACTGCTACATCCTTAAAGACAAAATTCAAGGCTTAGTGGATGCTAATGTCATCAAGCTTCAAGAACACCAGAAGAAAGTGACTGCGAATATGGTGACTGTCAAGTTCGGCAAGGCGCCCGACTGGATAGAGTCAACGGTTCAAGACGGGGTGCAGCCCGTCCATAAAGGCACGATGCAAGTCATAAATTTTGATCCACACCAACAACAAAAGAAAGGACTATTTCCCTTTGAAACCGATAGGGGGGAGATACTATGGGTACATCCTGATCTCTTAAACGATAAACAATGGAGTTCCAATTCGTTTGGGAAGAAGCGAAGAGAGAGGGTCTTCACCTCTAATGTCGTTTCCGTAATTCCTGAAGACGAGGAGATCACCCCTGCTCTGACCGATTCGGAAAGAGAAATCGGAAATACTTTTGTCGCCGATGCGGACCCTCCCTCCGTGGGAACCCGTTCGGGAAAAGATTACTTAAAGAATTACGGCCAAGCAACAAATGCTCAACCATCTCCAGAGAAAGTCAAGCAAAAGGAGCTGAAGTTTGACAGAGCTCTAAGGAGAAAGGGAAAAGAACTTGTGGAAGACTCATAAAAGTCATTCTAGTTCGACATCCTAACACAGTTAGCCAATATCCCTGCGAGGATAACCTTGTACGAGCTCCTGAAACTCTCCAAATCTACTAGGGAAGCTTTAAGAGAGGCTCTGCAAGATTCAGAAGTATTCTTGGCGCAAATACCAGAGACGATCGAAGAAGGAGAGTCTTTTTGCGTGACATGTCACCAGATCTCAGGTAAAAACATCCCCTGCGTCACCTTCTCTCCAGAATATATGCAAGTGAGAAGTAATAAGCATCATCGCCCTTTGTATTACAAAGGATACATAGGATCTACAGAGGTTGATCGTATTCAAGTTGATCCAGGCTCGGCTTTGAGCATCATGTCGCGGAGGATGCTACGATATCTCGGAGTGCCGATGAACAGATTGGCCACAACCAATACTACCATCTTCGGGTTCAATGCTAACGGTAGTAGACCCCTGGGTAAAATAAAGCTCAAGTGTCAAATCGGCAACCTGAAAACGGAAGTCACGTGTTACGTGATAGATGCAGACACGTCATACAATCTGCTGTTGGGGAGACCCTGGATCCATGGCAATCTAATCGTGCCCTCCACGTTACACCAATGCACGAAGTATGTCGACAAAGACGCGAACATGAAGACACTCAATGCGGATAAACAACCCTTCAAAGGAGTTGAAAACTAGTTTACTGATGCGTTGCTGTATCAAGATGCATTTGGCATCACAGATCAACCCGTTCAAGATAACTTTGATAGTGGCGAAGAGGCTGATACAGAATCAGGATCCGAAGACTCGGAATCCGAGGATGTAATTTGGGATGGTGAGCCTATTGTGATAAGCCTCGAAGGCCTTGATGTAAATAACGACTTTCACTCTAATGGTGAATGGGTGATAAATGAAAATCTGGAATTTACTTATTCCTCTGGTGTTGATTCTGAGCCCTCAAGCACTAGCACAGATCATTAAGCGACTGTGTAAATAAGATATATTCTCTGGCTGCCTTCCAAGCACCTATTCGATCATCCTTCTGTGAATTAAGTGATGACATCGAAGGGGCTGACCAGGCTATTTTTGAGGTCCCTCCCAAAAGCGGAACCCAAAAGGCCATAGTTTTTGGAAGAGCAAGTCAGAGGAACAAAGAGAAATGTTCAGATTCTGAGGAAGAACAGCGAAAACCCGAGTTCTTCCATTACGATGAAAATTCCCGTGAAATAATGAAGAAAATGGGATACAGTCTGGCCGAAGGCAGGGGTTTGAATTGCGGAAAAGGAAGGAGGACAATCCTTCAGCCTTTTGTCTCCAAAGGAAAGACGCCAGACTATTACCAGAAAACCGGTAAGGGGTTGGGATGTGTCACCACTTTCGAGGCCTCCTCAAGCGACAAGGCGGAGGAAAGACACAATGATCATTCGTCAGAATAATCATGTTGGGATTCAGATGTCAGCACAGGTGTGATTTTCCACGAAGTATCCGCGAACATGACTTCCACGACCCAAGAAGACGAAGATTTGGAAGAAACCTCACCAGCAAAAGACGACCCTTGGAACAAGCATCTTAATAGGGAGTGGGAGATTCAGTTTAAACAACGGGAACCCCCAACTGAAGATAAAGTGATCCAAATTGATATGGGAGATGAAAAGGGTCCTAAACCCATATTTATAAGTGAGAACCGATCCTCGGAAGAAAGGAAAGAATTGATATCCCTCGTCCGCAAATACATTGATATTTTCGCTCGGAGTTATGAGGAGATGCCAGGGTTGGATCCATGCATGGCGGTTCACAAATTAAAGATCCGACCAGAAGCTAAGCCAGTAAAACAGCAACAACGAAGATTCCGCCCAGAGATCATGGAAGCTATAGAAGCCGAAATCAAAAAGTTGATCGCATCAGGCTTTATTCGCGAGGAACAACACCCTGATTGGGTCGCAAATATAGTTCCCGTGTCTAAGAAAAATGGAAAAATCCGAGTCTGTATAGACTTTAGGGATCTGAATGAGGCTTGCCCCAAAGATGAATTCCCATTACCCATCGCTGATATTATGATAGATAATACTTGCGGGTATGAGCGCATGACGTTCATGGATGGATTCTCGGGATATAATCAAATAAAGATGTACCCCGATGATGAGAAGCATACGTCCTTCAGGACACCACTCGGAGTATACTGCTATACCGTTATGCCCTTTGGCCTAAAGAACGCAGGCGCTACGTATCAACGCGCCATGCATGCAATCTTTCATGAGCATCTCCGGAAAATAGTGGAGTGCTACGTAGATGACCTAGCAATCAAAAGCAGAAACAAAGAAGATCACTTAAAAGATTTGAAGACAGTGTTTGACCTCATGAGGAAGCACCAGCTCAAGATGAATCCAGCTAAGTCTTTCCTGGGGGTCTCTAGTTGCAAATTCCTCGGTTTTGTCGTAACTTCGAAAGGAATACATCTTGATTCAGACAAAGTCAAAGCTATCCAAGACATGCCACCTCCCCGTAACCTCAAAGAATTAAGAGGGTTACAAGGCAGGCTGGCGTACATTCGCAGATTTATATCAAATCTATCTGGTAAATGTCAACCTTTCACCAGATTGATGAGGAAAGGAGTGTCGTTCATCTGGGATGACGCATGCCAGAAGGCTTTTGAAGAGATCAAACGATATCTCACGAAACCACCAGTGCTCGTGTCCCCAATCTCGGGAAGACCCTTCTAGTTATATGTAAAGGCTATGGACCATTCACTGGGCGCTTTGTTAGCGCAGAAGAATGAGTCAGGCCACGAGCAAGCCATCTACTACCTCAGCAGAATGATGATTGGGGCGGAACACTGGTATAATCCCGTGGAAAAAGAATGTCTAGCATTGGTGTTCGCAATACAGAAAATGCGACACTACTTAGTTGGACAAACTATCCACGTTGTATCAAGAGTTAACTCTCTAAGAATATTAATGACTAAACCCGGGTCATTAAACTCAAGACTGTCCAATTGGGCTATTTTGCTATCACAATATGATATGCACTTCGTCCCACAGAAACCTATCAAAGGACAGGCCGTGGCCGACTTCTTGGCCGAACATCCAGTCCCGGCATCCTCGAGATTATATGAACAAATCCCAGGGGAATTGGAGGAACGAGATCTAATTCCAGAAACGGATGATTCGAGAAGGTCTTCCGAATCAAATACTGTTTCGAAGGACGTATGGCAGCTTTTCTTTGATGGTGCCTCCCGAATGGGATCCAAAGGAAAGACGACAGCGGGGGTGGGAGTTGTTCTCGTCTCTCCTCGCAACCACATCATTCCTCAAGCTTACTCATTGACAAGCTCGTGCTCCAACAACGTCGCGGAATACAACGCCCTCCTAATCGGCTTAAGAATAGCCAAACAACTGGGGGTCGAATATTTGGAGGCGTATGGGGACTCTCAACTCGTTGTAAACTAAATAAAAGGGGAGTACGAAGTCAAACATGAAGACCTCCTGTCGTATTATCATGCGATGATCAAAGTCGCCAATGGGGTTCATTGGTTTTTACATCAGCCACATAAAGCGCCACCTCAACAGTTATGTTGATTCACTAGCTTCTTTGGCTGCTACATTAGCCTTGCCCAAGCATGCTAAAAGGCAAATTATGGTAAGCAGCAAGGAGTTGTTCTGTTCAAAGGATGAGCTCAAAGAAGAAGTGAAAAAGCCACCAGAAAACGAAGCTGATGCTTGCGCGTCTAGCCTAGAGCTAAGGGATTGGCGTTTTCCTTATATAGACTATGTCCATTACGGGATATTACCCGAAAGTTCAAAAGAAGCCAAAGTCATTCAGGGAAGGGCCATCCGGTTTTACTACAACGCGGAACTCTAGACGTTGTACAGAAAATACTACGACGGAGTCTTACTTCGCTGTCTTTCCGACCGCGAAGCTCAAAAGGTACTTGAAGAGGCTCACGCTGGCATCTGCGGAGCACATCAGCCAGGACCAAAGCTCTGGAATAGAATCCGAAGAATGGGTTATTATTGGCCTAAGATGATGATAGAAGCAGTCAACTACGCCAAGAAGTATAGGGCCTGCCAAATACATGCAGACTTTATACATCAAGCTCCAGAATATCTCCACCCGACGGCTACTTCATGGCCGTTTGAGCAATGGGGCATGGATATCATAGGGCCAATTTCTCTGCCATCAACGAGAGGACATCGGTTCATTTTGGCCATAACTGATTACTTTTCAAAATGGACTGAAGCCATCTCCCTGACCGAAGTAAAATCGTCAGATGTTATCAAGTTCATCAAGCACAATGTGCTTTATCGCTTCGGGGTGCCTAGAAGAATAATTCACGACAACGGACCTCAGTTCGTAAGCCAAATGTATTCCAGATTCTGCAACAAATACAGGATCAAAGATGTGGCTTCATCGCCATACTACCCTACAGCCAATGGTCTAGCAGAAGCCTTCAATAAGACCATTATAAAACTTCTTAAGAAGTTTGTGTCATCCAATCAACGGGATTGGGACGAAAAGCTCAGAGAGTGCCTGTGGGCGTACCGAACCACAGTCCGAACTCCCACCAATGCCACTCCGTTCTCCTTGGTATATGGGTCAGAAGCGGTCTTGCCTTTGGAGATTCAAATCCCTTCATTACGAGTCTCGTTAACAACAAGGATGACAGGAGAAGAAAAGCACCAGTAAAGGCTCCAAGAGTTAGAAGCCTTGGATGATAAACGCTTAGAAGCTCAACAGAGTATCGAGCTATACCAGGTGCGGATCTCCAGAACCTTTAACAAAAAGGGTAAGCGAAGAACTTTCAAGAAGGGTGATCTGGTCCTATCAGTTAAAAGACCAATCATAACACGCCAGAAGCCTAGGAAAAAATTCCAGCCAAAGTGGGAGGGACCCTTCGTCATTGATACAATCTACTCCAACAGTGCGTATCGGTTGACGAAGCCTAACGGTGACAAGGTCCTAATGCCAATCAACGGCAAATTCTTTAAGAAATATTATCCTTAGCAAAATTGTAGAACACCAGCTATAATACTACCTGGGCAATTCTATGCTAGCCATGAGCAAATAGCTTCTCTGTAATCAGAACTTCGTCAATGAAAGTTCCTGGATCCGGACTAAAAAGTCAAAAGTCACGAACCGGATCTTCTTTCTATCCAAATTTGCCAAGTTAAAAATTACCCCTGGCGAACCTGATTTTCTTTCTTATCCAAATTTGCCAAGTTAAAAATTACCTCTGGCGAACCTGATTTTCTTTCTTATCCAAATTTGCCAAGTTAAAAATTATCTCTGGCGAACCGGATTTTCTTTCTATCAAAATTTGCCAAGTTAAAAATTACTTCTGGCAAACCAGATTTTCTTTCTTATCCAAATTTGCCAAGTTAAAAATTACCTCTGGCGAACATGATTTTCTTTCTTATCAAAATTTGCTAAGTTAAAAATTACCTCTGGCTAACCAGATTTTCTTTCTATCCAAATTTGCCAAGTTAAAAATTACCTCTGGCGAACCTGATTTTTTTCCTTATCCAAATTTGCCAAGTTAAAAATTACCTCTGGCGAAGCTGATTTTCTTTCTTATCCAAATTTGCCAAGTTAAAAATTACCTCTGGCGAACCGGATTTTCTTTCTATCAAATTTGCCAAGTTAAAAATTACCTCTGGCGAACCGGATTTTCTTTCTATCAAAATTTGCCAAGTTAAAAATTAACTCTGGCGAACCTGATTTTCTTCTTATCCAAATTTGCCAAGTTAAAAATGACCTCTGGTGAACCAGATTATCCTGTCTATCAAATTTGCCAAGACAATAACACATTTGGCGAATCAACAAAGAAGTTCATTCATTCATACTAGTTCTGAGTACTTAGGAAATTCTGATCCATTTCGAAATTATCAAGTTAACAGTTACCTCTGGTAATCAACATCAGAATTATCTTTCAGATACTCTCAATTACGTCGAAAGAAAAGAACTTCTTTATTCATCTTCAGGACAAGATTACAGAGAATTCACTAACTGCTATACAGCCAATAAGAGTAAATACAAAAAAAGGGGGGGGGAACGTGCTTCTGTAACCGTCTCTTTCGACATGGTTCAGATCCAGAAAAGTTTGTTCCTGCAGGCCCTTCTTTGGGAATGATAGACTTACTTCTGTAACCGCCTCTTTCGGCATAGTTCAGATCAAAAAGTTTGCTCCCTGGCCTCCACTTCCAATTTGCTCTTGTAGCCTCCTTTCTTTAGGATGGCTTAAAAAGCATAATCTTGTTTCTTCTTTTCGACCACAGTCAGGGACCTCCTGGTTGGCTCTCCCAGGGATGATGCCAGTGAATTGATTAGTTCAAAACTGGGCATACCGAATGCAAACCCCAGCTATGTAGCTGACGGGTTGCGCAATTTCAAGGTCCTGGTCATTAGTACCCCAACCTCGTGGGATACTAGGAAAGAAGAACAACAAGGCCCCAGACCCGAAATCTTTTCTCTCATGTAAGATACATGAGACCTTCCAAGCCCCTTGAAGCATTGGAAGCAATTACGAGCCCATCGGGTCTAGGCCATTGTTAAGGAGAATGACTACGGTTATCTCCTGCCAAAACAAATTCCTGTTAAAAGGGAAGAAAAAGAAGGAAGAGGAAGGTATAAATTAGAGTACCTTAATTAAGGAAAATGACTACGGTCAGAAGGACCTTGTCGGTGAGACACCCCTCTGGATCGATGCAGTCTGGAGGCCTTGTGACATGCCAACTCTTATCCATCATTTCGGTTGAAAAAGAAGAAGACATAGTTGCGCCGGTGGATCGACTACAAAAGAGAGAAAGAGAAGAGTCAAGAAGAAATTTTCTCACGACTGAATAATCTTGCATCGAAGAAAGCATATGCCTTACATAGGCAAGCTGCTAACTGTGATCTTCAGTTTAGAAGAGATAAGACCGAGATCTTCGGTCAAGATCTTCAGTTCAGATCTCAACAGAATTTATTATTGTTGCTTGGGACGCTTAGATATCGCAACCCGGAGATCTCGTCATTAATAGAGGCATGCAACGCTTGGAATTCCACGACCAAATGACTGCATCCCACGGCTCGCAGAAGTCTCTACAAATTCTGAAAAATCTACGGTCTATTCCGCGAACTTCTAGACGAAACATCGCGAACCAAAGTTCCGGAACCCGGGTCGTGGGTTGGATATGGATAAGTGCAAATCCGCGAACTCCTAAAATTCACATGACTTAAGGAAGTCACGTAGCAGATATACAGACACCAGAGCTTTACGATGGTTCGCAAACTTCAGTCAAAAATGGCAAGTTCGTTACAAGTCTTTGAAGAATAATTGTAAAATCACGCCTCGCAAGGCCAAAATGAAGTTCTCTAACGACGACAAGGGAACTGTTACCAAAAAAGCAAAGAAAGGAAAAGAAAGAGGTACTTACAGCAGTGTACACAGGAGTTCTACAACTCAATGGTTTAGGAGAATTTTTATTTTCTCCTCTGCGTCATCAATGTCTTGTCGAAGGATCTCATAAGCTTGAACAGTAGCTTGGCGACGCAGTTCTTCGTCACTAGCAATAACGTTCTGCGCTGCAGCAGCCTCCAGTGAGTCCAATTCAGTTTGCATCGCTTGGAGATCCTTGGATACATTGTCCCTCCGACGCGACCAATCAGCCAGATTCCTCATTGATTCGTCACGCTCCTTGGTGATCTTGGCCAGGAAAGCTTGAGCTTTGGCAATGGCCTGATCCTGGCCCTTGACAACTGAAGCAGTGGCTTCCACTTGAAGAACCAGAGACTCGCGATCTGATTGGCCATTTTCTAAAGAGGCCTTGCAAACATCTACCCTCTCTCGAGTCTCTTTCTGGAACTTAAGCTGTTCCTCTCTTAGCTTCTGAAAGATGATTTCCACTGACTCAGACATATCAGCACTTCTGGCCTTCGACAAAGATTCAGCGTGCCTTTGAAGCTGAGTCGTCATAAGCCTAAAAGGAGCAGCTCTATCCTCTCCACCAATGCTAACAATACCAGTTAGATAAATGTTGAGAATATTGGCGATCGAAGCAAAAGGAACCCCCTTTAGTACTTTATCGATACAGCGGTCCAGAAACTGAAGGAAAGTCTCCACCGTGTCCTTCAACAACTCACTCACAAACATGTCAATCTCTGCATGAGAAGGAGTAATACTGGATGAGGCAGAAGCGGGTTGATCCGCAACAGGAAAAATGGCACCTCTAGAGATTTCCGCGGAGCTACCAACCACAGCCTCCTGGACTACAGCACCAGTTGAAGGAACAGTCGTGACCAAGGTCATAGGCACAGCAGCTTCGGGAATCACTGCTTCTGAAGTGTCAACCGCGGCAGTAATAACTTCAGTCGCTCCACCAGTGTCAGCTCCCGCGATGGTACTGTCTGGTGAAGCCACCTTCGCACCCTCCAAATCCGGAGTCAAAACTGGAGCTAGCAAAAAAAAAGAGAAGAAGAAAAAATTGACAGTTAAGTATTACAGCATCATTTGATAAGATAACATAGCTGAAGAAAGAAGATGAAGACCTGAAGGTTGGACGCTGGATTCTCCAAGTCCATACACTTCCGGACCAAATACTTCGGGCCCATATACTTCAGCTCGAACCTCCTCGCTCAAAAAGACATATTTACCATGATCCGAAGGAGGAGTAGAAGAACGGAAACTGTCACTACTGGCATCATTATCGTCGCCCCAGTCATCTTTATCTTTAGAAGGGGGTGCTGCCTTTGGAGAATCTAGTGCGCGGGTCTCCCCAATGATTTGCACTTCATCAGTAGTGTCCTGAGCAACAGGAGCCGCAGAGTCCTCTTGTAAAGCCGAAGGACGTCGGCCTGGCCAATAGAAGAAATAGAACCCTCTTGAGTAACAGGAGTAGGATCACTGCAGAGAACAGGTCCTTGACTCCGACGCCTCTTAAGGGAACGGAGAATCAAAGATGAGTCATCTTCCTCTTCCTCGGATTCCTCCACGAGGGACTCAGAAGCCGGAATGAGTGTTGCAGTTCCTGCCCCAGACAAGGTGCTCTGCGAATCAGTTCTCCGCGGAATGGTAGGCAAGTCGCTAAGACGCCTTAATCTCTTCCGCTTATGCGAAGATTTCTTAGGAGAAGACGGCAACGGAGGAGAAGTCTTTCTCAACGTCGGATCAGGAGAAGTATCAAGAACAGCAGCCTGAACTGGCATGCCAGTGTCCTCTCCCTTTCGTTCTGATTCATCAAACGCACTGTCCCCCTTGAAGTCCTCCATCCCAGCATTTTTGTGTTGCCAGCCTTCTTTTTCTGGGCATACCAGGATCTGATCTCCCGCAGACTGGTATGGTGAACATTGAAATTCTGAGGAGCAGAGTTAGCATCTGCAAGCCATTTACAGAAGCCGAAGCTCACACTTGAGTTCGGGGTCTTAAGCGGAAGATCAAAATTGGCAAGAGTTCCACCTGCGACGAAGTGAAACCAAGCTCGAGCCCCCTCAAGAACATTCCCAACGAAGCTTAATTCTCTATTGGGATTGCCAACGTAAAGCTGATCATACCCAAACTGTCGGGCAAAGCGACTTGGGTAATAAGGTTCTATATAGCAAAGATTTTCCAAACGGAGGACCAAATGTCCTGGGCGGATATTTATCAACCACCAGAAACATCCCGAGGATAGGGTGGTAAATTTATCAGCGCCAGCAGTGTCCACGAATTCTTCTCTGTATCCAGCATTCGGGAAGTATGGGAAACATTTGAACAACTCGAAAGTTGAGAAATGACGAAGGGTTTTGCGGATTGCGGCCATGTAGCCTCCCTTCCACTGCGACCTCCCATAGTGCTGCACTTTGGGAGCACTTAAATCAATCTGCGAGTCTGCAGGACTAATCAAAGAAGGGCAGTGTAGAACCAGCCAAGCCATCAAATAAGTGTAGGGAAGTTCTACACGCGGATTGGGAGTTTTAATGACCGGATTTCCTTTCTTCTTTTGCTCCTTCTTCACCTGACAGAATTTGTCAGATAATCTTCTCAGTCCGCTCTGGATGTTACAAACCATCGAAGGCAGCAAACCGAGCTGCTTACCAAATGCTAGTAGGACGGCTGGATATACGACTCTAATGGGTATGTTCTCCTGCGAAAGAACAACACACTTCTTCAGCCATACCATCAGAAAGCCCGCCAAGAAGGCAGGATCAGACAAAGGCTGGAGAGCCTGATAATGAAAACTTTCAAAGGACGTTCCAGCCTTAAAGACGTCCTCGTCAGATCCAGTGATGTAAGCATCTGTCCCGAAACTGGCGATTCTTCTCTCAACTTCCTTTTCGGAGACCGGAGGAAGGCGAGTAAAGTTAAGATTACCCTTAGAAAAATTGGGCAGAAGATACTGCAGCCACTTCTTTGGCTTCAAATTACGAGTGCCAGAGGTGTGAGTGCAAATATGGTAATGACAAAGCAATTCCCAATAAGTATTATAAATCAAAGGGTCCCGGGTCTTCAACAGATGGAGTTCTTCCCCAGTTGGGACATACTCTTCGTACGGGATATCGCCCATGGGTAAGCCCAAAATTTCATACATTTCATGAGGGGCAAACCCCAACTCGCCACGAGGGCTAAAAACTGTACGAGTATCAGCATTGTACAATTCTAGTAAAGCAAAAAAATGGAATCTACTAGCGGGAATACCGTGCTGAACAGCCCTGATAGCACGATAAAGCCCTGCATAATGAAGCTGATCCCCGAAGGTTTTCAAGAAGAAGTCAGTCAAAACTGCCCACTCTCCTTTTGAAGAGCAATGAACTAATCTAGGGGGACGAAAATCATGAACTGGAAACTCTTCTTGTGCATTGGTAAATCGGTGCAGGAAAGTCTGCGCATTTATGGGAACCTCGCCTCTGGGGAGGTCATGTTTAAGCAGTCCCGGAAGCAATCCACAAAAATATTTTCCACTACCACGAGGAAAAGCGCCTTGAGCATTGAAGCCCCCCAACAAGACATCGTCTTGTGGCCTATTTATGTGCCAATCCATCTGCCTGGGTACAGAAAGGGACTGAAAGAATAAGAATGGATAAGATCTCTCAATATTGGGGAGAAACAAATGGCGACCTTCAATTTGGCGAAGCCACTTGTAATCGCCATCTTCCAAACCATTGTCGGGCATTGAAATATGGTCCCCGAACAAGAAGACAGGTTTGAGCAACGGAGACCGATTTTCTCCTTCAAAAATGCATTGGTCATCAACTCTCGCAATGTTGAGAGCGAAGGGTGGAGAATCTTGTCTGCTCTCTCCTGGTTATCCGAAGATGTACAATGGGGAAAGACATGGTCAAATCTGAACACCTCCTTCCCGTCATAGCCTTCAGAATAGAAAGTAATGACCCTTTAGCCAAGGATTCAAGGCGTAATCAACTGCCAAAGACATGCAGATTCAGAGATAAAGAAAAAAGAAAAAAAAGAAAAGGGACTGCCTTCCGAATTTTTTTTACTTACCCCCGAACAAGGGTTCCTGCCGAACCACTATCGAACTAGAGGTTGCTCGAGGATCTTGACGACCACTGGTGGTAGCATCAGAGGAAGAAGCTTTCTTCGGCATCTTTTACAGAAGGAGAAAATCCTTCGCACAGAGAATCAGAAACTACTGGAGCTTGAAGACGAGAAGTCTGAGAAGTCCAAACGAAGAACTCAGATTTCAAATTTCTTGAGATAAGGGCAACCTCTCTCGTAAAGTGGAGGTTATATAGCCGATAATTTGACGGCCAGGATCTCTGAACAGACGTGATATCCGGCTCGAATCGCGTTGATACCTTTTCATTTAATGCAGCTCAGAAAAACGTCTCAATTCTGACGCCGTAGGAAAGCAACCGCCTACCAGCCTTCCCGCAAAAAGCTCGCGACCCTAATACAGAGTCGGTTTCTTCTCAAAAAGTGAAGTTCGCGACCCTAATATAGAGCCGCTTTCTTCTCAAAAAGACAAAGATGAAGAGTTGCGCCCCTAATACAGAGACGTGTCCCTTCAAAAGATCACGACCCTAATACATAGTCGCTTTCTACTCCAAGATGAAGGTTCACGCCTCTAATACAGAGTCGCGCCCCTTCCAAAGAAAACTTGCGACCCTAATACAGAGTCGTTTTCTACTCAAAAGATGAAGATGAAGGCTCGCGCCCCTAATACAGAGACGCGTTCCTCCCGAAGACAAGAGTTCGCGACCCTAATACAGAGTCGCTTTCTACTCCAAGATGAAGGCTCATGCCCCTAATACATAGTCGCGCCCCTTCCAAAGAAAAGTTGCGACCCTAATACAGAGTCGTTTTCTACTCAAAAGATGAAGATGAAGGCTCGCGCCCCTAATACAGAGAAGTGTTCCTCCCAAAACAAGAGTTGCGACCCTAATACCGAGTCATTTTCTACTCCAAAAGTGAAGGCTCGCGCCCCTAATACAGAGACGCATTCCTCCCAAAACAAGAGTTCGCGACCCTAATACAGAGTCGTTTTCTACTCCAAGATGAAGGCTCACGCCCCTAATACAAAGACATGCCCCTTTCAAAAGCAAGAAGCAGTAGTGACGCTAATACAGAGTCACAGACTTCAAGCAAACGCAATGGAAATTCTAATACAGAATATTATATCCAAAGTATTCCAAAACTCCTTAAGAGTCATGAGAGTTTTTGGAAACTTTTGAGGGGGTTTTATCGGCGAAAAATTCCGGAAAAGCAAAGCAGATCCACGAATTCGGAGACAGAAGCCTACAACTCATCTGATCCGCGAACCTAAGAAACTGAGGTCTGCAAATCTAAGAAAATGAGGTCCGTGATCCATGCGATGGAACAGGTTCGCGAATCTAAAGCTGAGATTCGCGACACTACCCATAACTTTCGTGTAGAGGTTTAATACAAAGTCACCCGACCCAAACAGAAGAATTGCCACCTCGGATCGTGGGACTAACTGCCAAACGAATGCAGTGGCGTCACTTCGGTCGTGGGAGCAACTGCCTGACGGATATGGCGGCACTTCTCGAGTAGTGGGAGCTAACGGACGAGCAAATATGGCGGGACGTTACTCCAAATCCTCTATAAATGGCGGGGAGCGAAAGAGAGACAGAGAGGAGGGACAGACAGAGAAAGACAGATGGGAAAAAGAGACAGAGACAGAGACGTCTTCTCCCAGAAATTACCCCTTTGTAATCAAGATTAAAGAGCCCCTTTTCTTCTTTTCCTTTAGCCAACTGAGAAAAGTTGTATGGAGTGTCAACGGAGAGTAGGATCGTCCTCCATAGCTACCTAGAAACCCAGCCCTAAACAAAGAGGAAGTCCATCTTCCTCATCTTCTGTAAACAGGAAACCGTCCGATTGTAATCCTTTGTTGAAAGATTGTCAGTAAAGAGAGATTCAATTTTCATGGCGAACACGCGTGGCCCCGCCTGACCTTGGGTCGGGTTGCGAGGGGCGCGTACGAGCGCACCCGACGGCGTAGGTTCCTTGCATGCACCGCTGCAGCCGGGGGCGGTGGCAGTGTCTGGCGCCGTACATGTCCGTCCACCACTCGCTGCATTCGTTCCCAGCCGGCGGCCTGCACTTTGGCCCGCCGCGCTGCAAGGCATGGGGGGCCAATCTCCGCATCCGTGCCCGCCACTACCCCTTTTCAAAGGGTGGCTCAGGATGCAAGGAGCGACGCGAGGCATGATGCCCAGGCAGGCGTGCCCTCGGCCGGATAGCCTCGGGTGCAACTTGCGTTCAAAGACTCGATGGTTCACGGGATTCTGCAATTCACCCCAAGTATCTCATTTCGCTACGTTCTTCATCGATGTGAGAGCCAAGATATCCGTTGCTGAGAGTCGTAAAAGTTCAACTTGTATGGAAGGATCGCACTGCACGCCAGAACCGGCTTGCGGCGCTTTCTCCGACTGAATGTTCCTTGGCACCCATCGCACCGGGTATTGTTCCCGCCGCCCATCCCACAACGAGGTGGGACGGGGGCGGCCATGGGTGCCCCGGGGTGACGGGGACAGGCGGGCGAATGTCGCCGTCCCTCCGCCCCTGCAGGAGCGTTGACCGCGATTGTCCGTTCGGGCCTCGACAATGATCCTTCCGCAGGTTCACCTACGGAAACCTTGTTACGACTTCTCCTTCCTCTAAATGATAAGGTTCAGTGGACTTCTCGTGATGTCGCGGGTGGCGGACCGCCCCTGTCGCCGCTATCCGAACACTTCACCAGACCCTTCAATTGGTAGGAGCGACGGGCGGTGTGTACAAAGGGCAGGGACGTAGTCAACGCGAGCTGATGACTCACGCTTACTAGGAATTCCTCGTTGAAGGCCAACAATTGCAATGATCTATCCCCATCACGATGAAATTTTTGAAGATTACCCAGGCCTGTCGGCTAAGGCTATAAACTCGTTGAATACATCAGTGTAGCGCGCATGCGGCCCAGCACATCTAAGGGCATCACAGACCTGTTATTGCCTCAAACTTCCATGGCCTAGGCGGCCATAGTCCCTCTAAGAAGCTGGCCGCGGAGGATGCCTTCGCGTAGCTAGTTTGCAGGCTGAGGTCTTGCTCGTTAACAGAATTAACCATACAAATCGCTCCACCAACTAAGAACGACCATGCACCACCACCTATAGAATCATGAAAGAGCTTTTAGTCTGTAAATCCTTACTATGCTGGACATGGGAAGTTTCCCCGTGTTGAGTCAAATTAAGCCGCAGGCTCCACTTCTGGTGGTGCCCTTCCGTCAATTCCTTTAAGTTTCAGCCTTGCGACCATACTCCCCCTGTTTGCCCAAAAATTGCATTTTCGATTCCATTGCAAAATTGATTGATTACAAGGAAATTGAGATTACAAAAAGAAAATAGGATCGTTACAAGAACGGGAATATTAATGGATTCCCTTTTTAAGTGGGTTCGGGTGGCGGTGGAGTCTCGTTGATGCCTCCGTTGACTGTCCGACCAGGAGAAGATGGCTCTGCTCTTTGGTTTGATCTCACGAGCTCGCCCGAAATCTTCTCAAAGTCCAAGAATCCAAAAGTCCTCTCTCCGGTTAAATTTCTGCATTTTATAGACCGAAGAGACTTGAAATCCGGCTCGATTCCTCCTGAAAAAGCGGATCACGGGATATCAGGAAAACAAAATAGGAAATAAAACAACGGAAAACAACGAAAAACAACCCTACCCGCGGGATCGCCCCCGCGGGTTGCCACCCGCGGGTGTGCCCACTTAGCAAAAAAAGGAAATTTTTTTTTTTTTGGTATCTACATAACCCCCTCCAAAGTTTTCGAAGTTCTATATTGAACCGTACTGAATTTCGAAATACTTTGGATTCTTTAATTTTGGTTATAGACCTTTTAAAAGATTTGGTCGATAGAGATAACTGTTAATATATTTATTTATTCCATAACAAGCAGAGGTATGAATTTAACTTATTCATTAGATGACAAGCAGAGGTATAATGTTAACGTGCTTATTTTAGGTCAAGCAGAGGTATAATATTAACGTGCTTATTTTAATTCTAACCGTTCAGTGACATCTAGTATGACGAATCAGGAAAAAACAGAGCTGACATTAAACGTGTCTTGGAGCTTAACCTATTCAGAGGATCTGGTCGTGATAGGGACAAGCTGACTAAACAGAGGTGACGGTTAACGTATTTAGTTTTGGAATCGGACTATCAGAGGTAACTGTTAACTTGATAGGGAGATAATTTTCATCAGAGGTGATTTTCAACTTAACGATATCAAAAGCACGTTCATCAGAGGTTGTAATGTTGGACTTGATGAAGTGTGAATTTTCTTTTCTGTCAGAGGTGAAATCTTAACGTGACAGGGGATCGATTTAATTAGGATTTTATCTCTTTTTATTTTGAATTATGATGTCAGAGGTATGATTTTAACTTGATAAATATTTTGGAGTGTCGCTTGCTCTGTTAGAGCAAAATGACAAGAAAAGTTTTGCTGTCAGAGGTGAAATCTTAACGTGACAGGAGATTTATCTGATTAGGATTTTTTAGCAAACCCCCAGCTATCAACGGATTTGATTAGCCTTTACCAACTACCGTTTGAGTTGGGCTAGCATGCTATTCCCCTCAGCATGGTGAGTTGTCAAGAATTTCGTTTGGGCTTAAATGCCAAACTTTTCCTCTTCCCTTTGCCTTAGCAGCTTAGGGCAATTCATGCCTTTTACCCCCAGCATGGTGGGGTTGGCGAGAATTTTATTCTCTTCCCGTAGCCTTGTCGGCGTTGGGTAATTCATACTTATTACCCCCAGTATGGTGGGGTTGGCGAGAAATCTATTCTCTTCCCGTAGCTTTAGCGGCGTTGGGCAATTCATACTTTTTACCCCCAGTATGGTGGGGTTGGCGAGAAATTTATTCTCTCCCCGTAGCCTTGTCGGTGTTGGGTGGTTCATACTTATTACCCCCAGTATGATGGGGTTGGCGAGAAATTTATTCTCTTCCCGTAGCCTTGTCGGCGTTGGGTGGTTCATACTTATTACCCCCAGTATGATGGGGTTGGCGAGAAATTTATTCTCTTCCCGTAGCCTTGTCGGCGTTGGGTGGTTCATACTTATTACCCCCAGTATGATGGGGTTGGCGAGAAATTTATTCTCTTCCCGTAGCCTTGTCGGCGTTGGGTGATTCATTTTTTTTTCTTCTTTTTTTTTCTTTTTTTTTTTGATGTTTTTTTTTTTCTTCTTCTTTATATATATATATATATATATATATATATATATATATATATGGGGGTTTAAATTAACCGCCTTGAGCCCATTTTTTGGGAATTGTTGTGAGCCCAAGTGGTACCTTTAGACCTCACACATTAAATGTGTCGGAGTTAGCTCTAACTCCTTTTTTGTTCAGCTTTGAGCTGAACTGCTCCAGTATCAATCAACGCTTGAATTTTATCTTTTAAGATAAAACAATTTTTTGTGGGGTGACCTACAATCCGATGGTACAGGCAGTAATTCGGATCGTTAGTTTTCCCTACTTCTTCAGGTCTCTTACTCTCCGGTAATTTAAGCATCTTGCGTTTGGTGAGCAGATTGAACATAGTAGCAGTATGTTCATCCTTGAACGAATACTGTTTTTGAAGTCTGGGCGACTTTGCTGTGTTGCTTGTAGTTGGCCATGGTTTCTGCTTCAGTGTACTTTCTACCGCCATTGCCGTTATGTCTTTCCCTTTTGAACGGGAAAAATGGAATGGAGATTCGTTTGCACCGTCTCCGGTTGCAGATTATTGCATTTCGAGACGTCGAAGTATTTCTTCGGCCTGTTCGCCCTGCTTAAGCAGATCCTTCCATGACTTGGATTCGACCGAACCCATCTTGTCTAGGATATCGGTCAACAAGTTATGTCTGCAGGTTTCCACGAGCGTATCCTGCGTCATGCCATGTGGGCATCGAACAGAAATTTCTCGGAACCGCTCGACATATGTTTTGACCGTTTCGCCTTCTTCTTGTTTCGCCGCTAGCAAGGATAATATAGAGACTTCTGTATCATCTTCAAAGAATCGGGCTAGGAACTCACGTTCTACATCAGCGCAAGATTTAATTGTTCCCTGGGGAAGTTGCATAAACCAGGTAAATGCGGGCCCCCGTAAAGTGCTCGCAAATATCCTAGTCATAGTTGGATCATTCCCCATGAGATGTCCTGTCTGTGAGAGGAAATAGAAGATGTGTTGCTGCGGCGAA
>JAYEPQ010000019.1:10263385-10270885 GCA_036321105.1 Dracaena cambodiana | reverse complement strand
GAACAAGCATAGCATGGAGCGCGTGCAGTCCCGGCCGCCCCGAACAGGACAGTCCGTCCGACCAAACATGCATGACACGGTACGTGGGGGGTTCCGGACCTTCCGTCTACCCGAACGCACACGACACGGTGCGCGTGCCGTCCCCCATGCCCCGAATTGGACCGTCCGTTCACCTGAACCCAAACAGCACGGTGCGTGGGCAGTCCAAACTGCCCCGAACAGGTCCGTCCGACCACCCGAACCCGCACGCCACAGTGCGCGGGCAGTCCTGGCTGCCCTGAATTGGTCCCTCCCGAACCCGAACCCTCACGGTAGTCCCGGGCACCCAAACTGGTCTGTCCGTCTGCACGAGCCCACACGGCACGGTGCGTCCGAACGCGCACGACAAGGTGCGCGGCCAGTGCCGACCGCCCCGAACCGTACCATCCGTCCGCCAGAACCCGCACGGCACGGTGCGCAGGCAGTCTCGACCGTGCCATCCGCCCCCGAACCGCACCGTCCGTCCGCCCGAGCCCGCACAGCATGGTGCGCGGGCAGTCCCGCTGTGCCATCCGCACCGAACCGGATCGTCCGTCCGAGCCCGCACAGCATGGTGCGCCGGCAGTCCCGGCCGTGCCAACCACCTCGGACCGTCCGTCGCGGCACAGTGAGCGGACAGTCCTGGCTGCCCAGAACAGTTCCGTCTGTCCGCCTAAACACGCACGGCACGGTGCGCAGGAAGTCTTGGCCACCCCGAACAGGTCCGTTCGTCCGCCCGAACATGCACGACACAGTGCGCGGGCAGTCCCGACCGCCCCGAACAGGACCGTCCGTCCGCCCGAACCCGCATGACATGGTGCGCAGGCAGTCTTGGCTGTGCTATCCGCCCCCGAACCGCACCGTCCGTCCGCCAGAGCAAGCACTGAACGGTGCGTGGGCCATCACGGCCGTGCCAACCATCCGTCACGGCACGGTGAATGGGCAGTCCCGACCGCCCCGAACCGATCCATCCGTCCGCCCAAACACGCACGCACGGTGCGCGGGCAAACCCGGATGCACCAAACCGAACCGTCCGTCCTCTCGACCCCGCACGGCACCGTGCTCGGGCAGCTCCGGCCGCAGCGAACCGGTTCGTCCGTGTGCCTGAACACGCACGGCACGGAGCGCGTGCAGTCCCGGCCGCCCCGAACAGGACCATCCATCCGACCGAACACGCAAGGCACGGTACGTGGGGGTTCCAGACCGTCCTTCCGCACAAACGAGCATGGCACGGTCGCATGCAGTCCCGACTGCACCGAACCAGACCGTCCGCCCGAACCCACACGAACGGTGTGCGCGCTATCCCGGCTGCGTCGGACAGGATCGTCCGTCCGCCCGCCCGATCCCGCACTGCACGGTGCACGGGCAGTCCCGGCCGTGCCAACCCCCCCAACCGGACCGTCTGTCACTGCACGGTGCGCGGGCTGTTCCAGCCACACCGAACCGGACCGTCCGTCCGCCCGAGCCCACACGGCACGGTGCACGGGCAGTCCCGGCCGTGCCAACAGCCCCGAACCGGACCGTCTGTCACTGCACGGTGTGCGGGCAGTCCCAGCCTCACCGAACCAGACCGTCTGTCAGCCCGAGCACGCAAGGTAAAGTGCTCGGGCCGACCCGGCCACCCCAAACCGGTCCATCCGCTCGAACACGCACGGCAAGGTGCGGGTGCAGTCCCGACCGCCTCGAACAGGACCGTCCGTCTGCCCGAACATGCAAGGCATGGTACGCGAATAGTCCCGGACTGTCCGTCCGCCCGAACGCGAATGGTATGGTGCGCGTGTAGTCTCGGCCGCCCCGAACAGGTCAGTCCGTCCGCTCGAACATGTCCGTCCGTCCGGCTGAACGCGCACGGCACGGTGCGCGGTTCGTCCTGACCGACCCGAAACGGACCATCCGTCCGCCCGAACCCTCACAGCACGGTGGGCGGGCGGTCCCGGCCGCGCCATCCGCCCCGAAAAGGACCATCCGTCCGCCCAAACCCACATGGCACGGTGCACAGGCATGGCCATCGGCCCCGAACCGAACTGTCCGTATGCCCGAACCTGCACGGCACAGTCCGCGGGCATGGCCATCCACCCTGAACGCGCATGGCACGGTGCGCAGGCAGTTTCGGCTACCCCGAAACGTCCTCCCGAGCACCTAAAAGCCAACAAAAACGAGAGAAATGGGCCAAACCAGCCTCCCGAGCACCATAAAGCCGACAAAATCGAGCAAAACAGGCCAATCCCGCCTGTCCGGGCCTCCGCCGGACATGGCTGGGGCTTCTGCGATGCTGGGCAGGGCGGAACCGGCCTCCCGGGCACCTTAAGGCCTACAAAAACAAGCAAAACGGCCCAAACCGGGCTGCCCGGGCCTCCGCCAGACTTGGCCAGAACTCTGGCGATGGCCGGCGGCATCGCCGGCCGGACAGCCACCGCCCGGGGCACACCGCGGGCCAGTTGCGCTGCCCACCCGAGCCAAAGGGGCCTGCCCCTGCCATGCCCAGACGGTGCCATGGCCAGCACATGCCCATGCCCAGATGGTACCATGGCTCTTGTTTGCTTGCCCCCCTACTACCTTAGAACAGGTTTTAACCTTAATTAGTCCCCCGTAGACCAAAGTGTCTCTGCTAGCTCACTTTTTTCAAAAGAGGCTAGGCAACCTCAGAGTGGAAAAAGTAGCTATTCCTGAGGATAGAACCTCAAGACCTGAGCGCCCAGGGCGCACGGGGGGTGTTCCGCCCGCATGGTGCCCGCTCCAAAGAGCCCAGGAGCCCGACCAGGGGGTTGTGGCAGCCGTTCTGGCCGTGCCAGGAGCCCCAAACCAACCCGTCGCACGACTGGAACCCACACGGAGAGGTGCAGGGGCTGTTCCGGCCGTGCCTGCCGCTAAGAACCGGACTGTCAATGCACCCCAGCCCGCACGGGAGGGTGCGAGGGCAGTTCTGACCGTGGCATCCGCCCGGAACCTGACCATTGTCAGCCCGAACTAGCACGGCACGGTGCGCGGGCTGCCCCGGCCAGGCCATCTAAGCGGACCGTCCGTCCACCTGAAGCCGCACGGCACGGTGCGGGGCCTCCCCGGCCGTGCCATCTGCCCTGAACTGGACCGTCCGTCCGCCCGACCCCGCTCGGCACGGTGCGCGGGTAGCCCCTACCCTGCCATCCACCTCGAACCGAATCGTCCGTCCGCCCGAACCCGCACGTCACGCTCATCCGCCCCGAACTGGACCATCCGTCTGCCTGAACCAGCATGGCAAGGTACACGGGCAGCCCCGGCCGCATCAAACCGGACCGTCCGTCGGCCGGAACCCGCATAGCACAGTGCGCGAGCACTCCTGCCGCCCCGAACAGGCCCGTCAGTCCATCCGAACGTGCATGGCACGGAGCGCTGGCAGTCCCGGCCGCCCCGATGCAGTCGGTAACTCCGATCGAACTCCCACGGCACGGAGTGCCCCGAACCGGACCCTCCCTCTGCCCGAACCCGCCATGCACGGTGCGCTGGCAGTCCTGGCTGCTGCGAACAAGTCCGTCCGCCCGTCCGAACGTGCACGACATGGTGCGCGGGCAGTCCCGGCCTCCCCGAACCGGTTCGTCCGTCCACCCGAACACGCTATGCACGGTGCGCTGGCAGTCCCGGCCGCCCAGAATAAGTCCATCTGTCCACCCGAACGCGCACGACACGGTGCACGGGCAGTCCCGGCTTCGTCCGTCCGCCCAACACGAAAGGCATGGTGCGCGGGTCGTCTCAACCGCCCCGAACCGAACCGTCCATAGCGGACCTCCGTCCGCTCGAACCCGCACAGTACGGTGTGCGGGCCGAACCAGACAAGCCACCTTGAACCGGTCCATCAGTCCGCCCGGCCATCTCGAACCGGTCCATCCATCCGCCCGTTCCGTCCGTCCGTCCGAACACGCAAGGCATGGTGCATGGGCAGTCCCGCTCGACCTGAACCGGTCCATCTGCCAACCTGAACGCGCACGTCACGGTGCGCCGGCTATCCCGGCAGCCCCGAACCGGATCGTCCGTCCGCCCGAACGCGCCAAACAAAGTGCGCAGGCAGTCCCAACCGCCCCAAACCAGACCGTCCGTCCTCCCGAACCTGCACGGCACGGTGCGTGGGCAGTCTCGGCCGCCCCGAACAGGTTCGTCCGTCCTCCCGATCACGCAGGGAACGGTGCGCGGGCCATCCCGGCCGCCCCGAACAGGTCCGTCCGTCCTCCCGATCCTGCAAGACACGGTGCGCGGGCAGTCCCGGCCGCCCCGAACAGGTCCGTCCGTCCGCCAAAACCCGTACAGCATGGTGTGCGGGCGGTCCCGGCCGCACCGAACCGAACCATCCGTCTGCCCAAAACCGCACGTCACGGTCGCGGGCATTCGCGTACCAGACCCGTGTGCCTCAAACCGGTCCTTCCGTCTGCACGAACCAGCTCAGCACGGTGTGCGGGCAGTCCAGACCGCCTAAACCTGCATGGCACGGTGCTCGTGCAGTCCCTACCGCCCCGAATAGGTGCATCCGTCTGCCCGAACCAGCATGGCACGGTGCGCGGGCAATCCCGATTATGCCATCCGCCCCGAACCGGACCATCCGTCACGGCACGGTGAGCAAGCGGTCCTGGCCGCCCCGAGCCAGTCCGTCCATCTGCCCAAACACGCACGACACAGTGCGCGGGCAGTCCCGGTCGCACCGAACCGGACCGTCCGTCTGCCCGACCTCGCACAGCACGGTGCTCCGGCAGCCCCGGCCCCACCAAACCCGTCCGTCCGTCCGCCCGAACACGTACGGCCCGGAGCGCGTGCCGTCCAGGCCGCTCCGAACTAGACTGTCCGTCCGCTCGAACACGCACGGCACGGAGCGCGTGCAGTCCCGCCCGCCCCGAACAGGTCTGTTCGTCCGCCCGAACCCGCAAGGCACGGTGCGCGGGCAATCCCGGCCGCCCCGAACAGGTCCGTCCATTCGTCCGAACATGCACGGCACGGTGCGCGAGCAGTACTGACCGCCCTGAACCGGACCGTCCGTCCGCTTGAACCCACAGGGCACGGTGCACGGGCTGTCCCGGTCGCGCCATCCACCTCCGAACCGGACCGTCCGTCCGCCCGAGCTCGCACTGCACGGTGCGAGGGCAGACCCGGCCATGCCATCCGCCCCGAACCGGACTGCCTGTTATGGCACGGTGAGCAGGCAGCCATGGCCACCCCGAACCGGTCCATCCGTCCGCCCGACCCCGCTCAGCATGGTGCTCAAAAGAGGCTGGGCAACATCAGAGTGGAAAAAGTGGTTATTCCTAAGGATTGACCCTCAAGACCTGAGCTCCCTGGGCACACAGGGGTGTTCCGCTGCACGGTGTAGCCATTTTCCCTCCGAATTGTTGTTCTAGGCATGCCACTCAGCCCGAGCAGCCATGGCACTTGGCCAGAACCGGACCGTCCGTCCACCCGAACCCGCATGGCACGGTGCGCGGGCTGCCCCGGTCGTGGGATCCGCGACGAACCGGACCGTCCGTCCACCCAAACCCGCACGGCACGGTGCGCGGGCGGCCCAGGCCGTGCCATCCGCCACGAACCAGACCGTTCGTCCGCCCTAACCTGCATAGCACAGTCATCTGCCCCGAACAGGACCGTCCGTCCGCCCGATCCAGCACGGCACGGAGCGCGGGCAGCCCCGGCCGCACTGAACTGGACCGTCCGTCTGCCCAAACTGGCACGACACGGTGCGCAGGCCGCCCTGAACCAAACCATCAATAGTGGACCGTCCATCTGCACGAACCCGCATGGCACGGTGCGCAGGCCGCCCCGTTCGTGCCCTCAGCCCCGAAACAGACCGTCCATCCGCCGGAAGCCGCATGGCACAGCGCGCGAGCGGTCCAGGCCGTGCCATCCTCCCCGAACCGGTCCGTCTGTCCGCCCGAACCCATACGACACGGTGCGCGGGCTGCCCCGGCCGTGTCATCCGCCATGAACCGGATCATCGGTTCGCCCGAACACGCACGACACGATGCAATGGCAGTCCCGGCCGCCCCGCACAGGTCCGTCCGTCCACCCGACCCCGCACGGCACAGTGCACAGGCAGTCCCGACACCCCCCGAGTCGGATCGTCCGTTTGCCCGAATGCGCACAGCACGGTGCGCAGACAGTCCCGGCCTCCCTGAACAGGACCGTCCGTCTGACCGAATTCGCATGACACGGTGCGCGGGCAGCCCCGGCCGCCACGAACAGGTCCGTCCGTCTGCCCGAACCCCATGCATAGTGCGCGGTCCGTCCCGGCCGCCACGAACAGGTCCGCCCGTCCACCTGAACACGCACGGCACGGTGCGCCCGAACCGTCCGTCCGCACGACCGTGCACGGCACGGTATGCGGGCAGCCCCGAACTGGACTGTCCCTCCGCCCGAATGTGAACGGCACGGTATGCGGGCTGTCCCGAACACCCCGAATAGGACCGTCCGTCCGCCATGAAGTGCACAGCATGGTGCGCGGGCCGTCCCGGCCGCCCCAAATTGGACCGTCCATCCGCACGAACGCACACGGCACGGAGCGCCGCAGACCCGGCCTCCCCGAACAGGTCCGTCCATCTGCCCGAACGCGCACAACACGTTACGCGGGCAGTCCCGGCCGCCCCGAACCGGTCCGTCCGTTCGCCCCGAACCGGTCCGTCCGTCCGCCCTGTCCGTTCGCCTGAACATGCAAGGCACGATGCGCGGGCAGCCCCGGCTGCCCCAAACCGGTCCGTCCGTCCGCCCGAACGCACACATCATAGTGTGCAGGCAGTCCCGGCCGAACCGAATAGGTCCGTCCTCCGCCTCAAAGGGCATGCCACGGCACGCGGGCAGTCCCGGCCGCCCCAAACAGGTCCGTCCGTCCGCCCGAACCCGGCGGTCCCGAACAGGTCTGTCCGTCTGCCTGAACGCGCAGACATGGTGCGAGGGCATTTCCGGCCACCCCAAACTGGTCCGTCCGTCTCCCCGATCCCGCACGGCACGGTGCACTAGCAGTCCCAGCTGCCCCGAATAGGTCCGTCCGTCCGCTCGACCCCGCAAGGCACCGTGCGAGGGCTGTCCCGGCCGCCCCGAACAGGTCCGTCCGTCCGCTCGACCGCGCCCGACATGGTGCGAGGGCAGTCCCGGCCACCCCGATCAGGTCCGTCCGTCCGCACGAACACGCAGGGCACGGTGCGAGGGCAGTCCTGGCTGCCCCGAACTGGTCCGTCCGTCTCCCCGAACCCGCATGGCATGGTGTGCGGCCAGTCCCGGCCGCCCCGAACAGGTCCGTCCGTCCATTCGACCCCGCACGGCACGGTGCGCGGGCTGTCCCGGCAGCCCCGAACAGATCCGTCCATCCGCCTGAACGCGCACGGTACGGTGCGTGGGCGCTCTCGGCCCCCCGATCTGGTCTTTCCGTCCACACGAACATGCACTACACGGTGCACAGGCAATCTCGGCCGCCCCGAATAGGTCCGTCCGTCTGCTCGAATACTCAATGCAATGTGCGCGGGCAGTCCCGACCGC
>JAYEPQ010000019.1:10255885-10258385 GCA_036321105.1 Dracaena cambodiana | reverse complement strand
TCAACCGTCGTCCGCACGAACCTGCACGGCACCATACACGGGCATCCCTGGCCGTGCCATCTGCCTCGAAACGAACCGTCGGTTTGCCAAAACCTGCATGGCACGGTGCGCGGGCAGTCCCGGCCACCCAGAACTGGTCCTGTGCCATCTGCCTCGAACAGGAACGTTCGTCCGACCGAACACGCAAGGTACAGTACATGGGGGGTTTCGGATCGTCAGTCCGCCCGAACGTGCACGGCACAGTGTGGGTGTCATCCCGAACCCCCCGAACAGGTCTGTCTGTCAGCTTGAACACATCGCCCATCCGCCCGAGCACGCAAGGCAAGGTGCGCGGGCAGTCCTGCCCGCCCCGAACAAGACCATCCGTCCATCCGAACCCGCACGGCAAAGGGTGCGGGCAGTCCCGGCCGCCCCGAACAGGTCCGTCCGTCCGCCCGAACCTGCACAGCACGGTGCGCGGGCAGTCCCTGCCGCCCCGAATAGGTCAGTCCGTATGCCCGCACCCGCATGGCAGTTCCGGGCGCCCCGAATCGGTCGGTTCATCCGCACTACCCCGCATGGCACGGTGCTCGGGCTGTCCCATCTGCCTGAACCAGCAGAGCACGGTGAGAGGGCCGTCCCGGCCGCCCCGAACAGGTCAGTCCGTCTACCTGAATGCACACGGCACGGTGCACGGTATGTCCCGACCGTCAAAAATCGGACTGTCCATCCGTCCGAACCCACACGGCACGGTGCCGGGCAGTCCCGGCCGTGCCATCCACCCCTGAACCGCACCGTCCACCTGATCCCGCACTTCATGGTGTGCAGGAAGCCCCGATCGTGCCATCCGCACCGAACCGGTCCCTCCGTCCGGCCGAGCCCGCACGGCATGGTGCGCGGGCAGTCCCGAGCATGCCAACTGCCATGAACCGGACCGTCCGTCACGGCACTGTTCGCGGGCAATCCCATCCGCCCCGAACCCACACCGCATGGTGCTCGGGCAGCCCCGGCCACCCTGACCGTTCCGTCTGCCCGCCCGAACATGCACGGCAAGGTGCACGTGCAGTCCCGGCCATCTCGAACAGGACCGTCCGTCCGCCCGAACACGCAAGGCGCTGTATGAGGACAGTCCCGGACTGTCCGTCCACTCGAACGCGCACGGCACGCTGCGCGTGCAGTTCCAGCCGCCCCGAACAGGTCCATCTGTCTGCCCGAACTGGCACGGTAATCCCAGGTGCCCCGAACCGGTCCGTCCGTCCGTCTGCACGAACCCGCACAGCACGGTACGCAGGCTGTCCCGTTCGCCCGAACCCGCAGGGCACGGTGCGCTGGCAGTCTTGGCCGACCCGAAATCCGCCCAAATGTTCACGGCACGGTGCACGAGCAGTCCCGACCGCCCCAACCCGGACCGTTCGTCCACCCTAACCCGCACGACACTATGCCCAGGTAGTCCCGGCCGTGCTATCCGTCCCCGAACCGCACCGTTCATCCACCCGAGCCCGCACAGCACGGTGCGCGGGCAGTCCCGGCCGTGCCAACCGCCCTGAACCGGACCGTCTATCATGGCACGATGACCTGGCAGTCCCGGCAGCCCTGAACCAGTCCATCCGTCCACCCAAACACGCACAGCACGGTGCGCAAGCAGTCCCAGCCGCACCGAACCGGACCGTCCGTCCACCCGATCCCGCACAGCATAATGCTCGGGCAGCCACGGCAGCAACGAACACGCACGGCATGGAGCCCGCGTAGTCCCGGTCACTCTGAACTGGACTGTCCGTCCGACCGAACATGCAAGGCACGGTACGTGGGAGTATCCAGACTGTCCATCCGCCCAAACGCGCACGGCACTGTGCACGTGAAGTCCCGGCCGCCGCGAACATGTCGCTTGTCCGCTCGAACACGCAACACACGATGCGAGGGCAGTCCCGCCCGCCCCGAACCGGACTGTCCGTCCGCCCGAACCCGCAGGCACAGTGCGCGGGCATTCCCGACCGTCCTGAATAGGTTCGTCCGTTAGCCCGAACCAGCACGGCACGGTGCGTGGATAGTTCCGACCATGCCAGCCGCCCCCGAACCGCACTGTCCGTCCACCCGAGCCCGCACTGCACGGTGTACAGGCAACCCCGACAGTGCCATCCGCCCCGAATCGGACCGTCCGTCCGCCCGAGCTCGTACGACACAGTGCACGGGAAGTCCTGGCCGTGCCAACCGCCCCAAACCGAATGGTAAATCACCGTACGGTGAGCGGGCAGTCCCGGCCACCCCGAACCGTTCCGTATGTCTGTCCGCCCAAATACGCACGGCACGGTGCGCGGGCTGTCCCGGCCGCCCGAACCCGCACGGTACAGTGCTCGGGCAGCCCCAGCCGCCCCGAACCGGTCCATCCGTCCGCCCGAACACGCACGGCAAGGTGCGCGTGCAGTCCCAGCCGCCCCTAACAGGACAGATCGTTCGCCCAAACACGCAAGGCACGGTACGCCGACAGTCCCTGACTGTCCGTCCGCCCGAACGAGCACGGCAC
>JAYEPQ010000019.1:10245885-10250885 GCA_036321105.1 Dracaena cambodiana | reverse complement strand
CGCGGGCTGTCGCAGCCGTGCCATCCGCCCCCGAACCGCACCATCCGTCCGCTCGAGCCCGCGCTGCATGGTGCGCAGGTAGCCCCCGAACCGGACCCTCCGTCCGGCAGAGCCCACATGGCACGGTGTGCGGGCAGTCCCGGCCATGTCAACCGCCCCGAACCAGACCGTCTGTCACGGCACGGTGAGCGAGCAGTCCCGGCCACCCCGAACCGTTTCGTATATCTGCCTAAACATGCACGGCACGGTGCACGGGCAATCCCGGCCCCCCTGAACCCACACGGCATGGTGCTTGGGCAGCCGCGATCGCCCCGAACGCGCACGGCACAATGCGCGTGCAGTTCCGGCTGCCCCGAACAGGTCCGTCTGTCGTCCGAAGCGGTACGACAGTCCCGGGCGCCCCTGAACCGGTCCATCCGTCCATCTACACGAATCCGCACGGCACGGTATGCGGGCAGTCCCGTCGACCCGAACCCGCACAGCACGGTGCGATGGCAATGTTTGCCGCCCCTAATAGGTCCGTCCATCCGCTCGAACGCGCATGGCACGGTGCGCGGGCCGTCCCGATCGCCCCGAACCGGACCGTCTGTCCGCCCGAACTCGCACGGCACGGTGCGCGGGTAGTCCCAGCCATTCTATCTGCCCCCGAACTGCACCGTTCATCCGCCCGAGACCGCACGGCACGGTGCGCGGGGAAGACCCGGCCGTGCCAACCGCCCCGAACTGGACCATCCATCATGGCACGGTGCGCGGGCACTCCCGGCCGCACCGAACAGGACTGTCTGTCAGCCCGACCCCGCACGGCACAATGCTTGGGCAGCCACGGCCGCACCGAATCGGTCCGTCCGTCCACCCGAACATGCATGGCAAGGAGCCCGTGCAATCCCGGCTGCCTCGAACTAGACCGTCCGTCCGACCGAACAAGCAAGGCACAGTACATGGGGGTTTTCGGACTGCCCATCCGCCCGAACGTGCATGGCATGGTGCGCGTGCAGTCCCGGCCGCCGCGAACAAGTCCATTTGTCCGCCCGAACACGTCGCCTATCTGCCCGAACACACAAGGCACAGTGCGAGGGCAGTCTCGCCCGCCTCAAACCGGACCGTCCATCCGCCCAAACGCACGGCACGGTGCGAGAGCAATCCCGACCATCCTGGATAGGTTCGTCTGTCAGCACGAACCAGCACGACACAGTGTGCGGGCAGTCCCGGTCGTGCCATCCACTCCCGAACCGCACCGTCCGTCTGCCCGAGCCCACACTGCACGGTGCGCGGGCAACCGTGGCAGTGCCATCCGCCCTGAACAGAACCATTCATCCGCCCGGACCCGCACGGCACTGTGCTCGGGCAGCCCCAGCCGCCCCGAATCGGTCCATCCGTCCACCAGAACACGTACGGCAAGGTGCGCGTGCAGTCCCGGCCGCTCTGAACAGGACCGTTCATCTGCCCAAACACGCACGGCACGGTGCACGGGCTGTCCCGTCTATCTACCCTAACAGGTCCATTCGTCCGCCCGAACGTGCACAGCACGGTGCACGGGCTGTCCCGTCTGCCAAAACACGCAAGGCACTGTGTGCGAGCAGTCCCGACCGCACCGAGCAGGACTGTCCGTCCGCCCGCCCGACCGCACCGAACTTGTTCGGGCAGCCTCGGCCGCACCTAACATGCTCGAGCAGCCTCGACCGCACCGAACATGCTCGGGCAGCCTCGACCGCACCGAACATGCTCGGGCAGCCTCGGCCGCACCGAACCGGTCCGTCCGTCCGCCCGAACACGCACGGCACGGAGCGCGTGCAGTCCCGGCCGCCCCGAACAGGACCGTCCGTCCGACCGAACACGCAAGGCATGGTATGTGGGGCGTTCTGGACCGTATGTCTGCCCGAACATGCACAGCACGGTGTGCGTGCCGTTCTGGCTGCCCCGATTAGGTCCGTTTGTCCACCCGAACACATCGTCTGTTTGCCCGAACACGCAAGGCACGGTGCGTGGGCCGTCCCGTCCTCCCCGAACCAGACCTTTCGGCCGCCCCAACCCGCATGGCACGGTGCGCGGGCAGTCCCGGCCGTGCCATCTGCCCCCGAACCCCACCGTCCTTCCGCCCGAGTTCTCACAACAAGGTGCGTGGGCAGTCCCGGCCGTGCCAACCTCCCCGAACCGGTCACGGCACAGTGAGTGGGCAGTCCCGGTCACCCTGAACCATTCCATTCGTCAGCCCTAACATGCACGGCACGATGCGCAGGTAGTCCCGGCCGCACTGAACCGGACCGTCCGTCCACCCGCGTCCGCTAGGCACGGTGCTCGGGCCCCCTCGGCCGCCCCGAATCGGTCTGACAATCCGCCTGAATACGCACGACAAGTTGCGCATGCAGTCCCGGCCACCACGAAAAGGACCGGCCGCCCCGAATAGGACCGTTCGTCCGCCCGAACACCCAAAGCACTGTACGCGGGCAGTCCCGGACCGTCCGTCCGCTCGAACGCGCATGGTACAGTGCGCATGCAGTCCCGGCTACCCCAAATCGGACCGTCCGACTGCCCGGAACCGGACCCGCACGGCATGGTGCACGGGCGGTCCCGGCCGTGCCATCCACCCTGAACAAGGCCGTTCGTCTGCCGAAACCCGCACGGCACGGTGCGCGGGCATGGCCATTGTCCCCGAACCGAACCGTCCGTATGCCCGATCCTGCAGGGCACGGCGCGGGTCATGGCCATCCGCCCCAAGCCAAACTGTCCAACCGCCCGAACGTGCACGACACGGTGCGCGGGCAGTTTAGGTCGAACCCAACCGGTCCGTCCAACCGCCCAAACTGGGCTGTCCGTCAGCCATAGCCTGCATGGCACGTTGAGTGGGCAGTCCCCGCTGCCCCGAAACCGGACCGTCTGTTCGCCTTAACTCGCACGACACGTCCGAAACCGGACCGTCCGTCCGCCCAAACGCACACGACATGGTGCACGTGCCATGCCGGCCACCTCGAACAGGTCCGTCCGTCTGCCTGAACACGTCATCCGTCCGCCCGAACATTCAAGGCACGGTGCGCAGGTAGTCCCGTCCGCCTCAAACCGGACCGTCCGTTCGCCCGAACCCACACGGCACGGTGCGTAGGCAGTCCCAACCGCCCCGAAAAGGTCCATCCGATCGCTTGAACCCGCACGGTACGGTTCGCGGGCCGTCTCGGCTGCCCCGAATAGGTCCATCCGTCAGCTCGAACCCGCATGGCAGTCCCAAGCACCCCGAACCGGTCCGTCTATCTGCACGAGCGCGCACGGCACGGTGCGCGTGCAGTCCCGGCCGCCTCGAACAGGTACGTCCATCCGTCTGAAGGTGCACGACATGGTGTGCGGGCAGTCCCTGCCTCCCTGAATCGGTCCATCCGTCCGCCCGTTACGTCTGTCCGAACACGCAAGGCACGGTGCACGGGCAGTCCAGGTCGCCCTGAACCGGTCGATCCACCAACCTGAATGAGCACGTCATGGTGCGCCGGCTATCCCCACAGCCCCGAACTGGACCGTCCGTCTGCCCGAACGCGCACGACACAGTGCGCAGGCAGCCCGACAGCTCCGAACCAGACCGTCTGTCCACCCGAACCTGCACGGCACGGTGCGCGAGAAGTCCTGGCCACCCCGAACATGTCATCCGTCCTCCCGATCCCACATGGCGTGGTGCGCGGGCAGTCCCGGCCGCCCCGAACAGGTCCGTCCGTCTGCCTAAACCTGCACAGCACGGTGCGCGGGCAGTCCCGGCCTCACCGAACTGGACCATCCGTCCGCCCAAACCCACACGTCACGGTGCGCAAGCAATCCCGAACCGGACCCGGGCGCCCCGAACCGGTCCGTCCGTCTGCACGAACCCGCTCAGCACGGTGCACGGGCAGTCCCGTCCACCCAAACCTGCATGGCACGGGGCGCGTGCATTCCCTGCCACCCCGAATAGGTCCGTCCATCCGCGCGAATGTGCATGACACGGTGCGCGGGCTGTCCCGACCTCCCCGAACCGTACCTTCCATCTGCTTGAACAAGCAGGGCACGGTGTGCGAGCAGCACGGCCCTGAACCAAACCGTCCGTCACGGCACACTGAGCGAGCGGTCTCGTCCGTCCCGAACCGTTCCATCCGTCTGCCAAAACACGTATGACACAGTGTGCGGGCAGTTCTGGCCGCACCGAACCGGACCGTCCGTCTGCCCGACCCCGCACGGCACGGTGCTCCGGCAGCCCCGGCTGCACCGAACCGGTCCGTCTGTCCGCCCGAACACGCATGACACGGAGCGCGTGCCGTCTCGGCCGCTCCGAACAGGACCGTCCATCCGCTCGAGCGTGCACGGCACGGTGCGTGAGCAGTCCCGTCCGCCCCGAACAGGTCCATCCATTCATTCGAACTAGCACGGCACGATGCGCGGGTTGTACAGACCACCCTAAACCGGACCATCCGTCTGCCCGAGCCTGCAATGCACGGTGCGAGAGCAGCCCCGGCCATGCCATCCACCCCGAACAGGACAGCCTGTCATGGCATGGTGAGCGGGCAGCCATGGCCGCCATGAACCTGTCCATCTGTCTGCTCGACCTCGCTCTGCACGGTGCGCGTGCAGTCCCGCCCGTTTGCCCGAACAAGCAAGGCACAGTGCGCGGGCAGTCCCGCCCGCCCCGAACCAGACCATCCGTCCACCCGAATCCGCACGCCAAGGTCTGCGAGCAGTTCCGGCCGCACCAAACAGGTCCGTCCATCCACCCGAACCCGCACGGCACGGTGCGCGGTTGTCTCGGCTGCCCTGAATAGGTCCGTCCGTCCGCCCAAACCCGCACGCCAGTCCCGAGCACCCCAAACTGGTCTGTCTGTCTGTATGAACCTGCACGGCACGGCGCGCGGGCATTCCTATCTGCCAGAACCAGTAGGGCACGGTGCATGGGCAGTCCCGGCCGCACTTAACAGGTCCGTCCGTTCGCCTGAAAACACACAGCACGGTGCGCGGGCCGTCATGACCGCCCCGAACCGGACCGTTTGTCCGCCTGA
>JAYEPQ010000019.1:10238385-10243385 GCA_036321105.1 Dracaena cambodiana | reverse complement strand
TCCACCAACTAAGAACGGCCATGCACCACACCCATAGAATCAAGAAAGAGCTCTCAGTCTGTCAATCCTTTCTATGTATATACCTGGGAAATATCCCCGTGTTGAGTCAAATTAAGCCGCAGGCTCCACTCCTGGTGGTGCCCTTCCATCAATTCCTTTAAGTTTCAGCCTTGCAACCATACTCCCCCCGGAACCCAAAAGCTTTGATTTCTCATATGGTTCCGGCAGAGTCCTAAAAGCAACATCCGCCGATCCCTGGTCGGCATCGTTCATGGTTGAGACTAGGACGGTATCTGCTCGCTTTCGAGCCCCCAACTTTCGTTCTTGATTAATGAAAACATCCTTGGCAAATGCTTTCCAGTTGTTCGTCTTTCATAAATCCAAGAATTTCACCTCTGACTATGAAATACGAATGCCCCAACTGTCCCTCTTAATCATTACTCCAATCCCGAAGGCAACCAAAATAGGACCAAAATCCTGTGATGTTATCCCATGCTAATGTATACAGAGCGTAGGCTTGCCTCAAAGTAACGGTGCTGGAGCGGCCAGTTAAGGCTAGAAACGCATCACCGGCAGAAGGGACGGGACGGCCGGTGCACACCGGAAGGCAGATCGGTCGGCCTAGCCCAAGGTCCAACAACGGGCTTTTTAACTGCAACAACTTAAATATACTCTATTGGAGCTGGAATTACCGCAGCTACTGGCACCAGACTTGCCCTCCAATGGATCCTCGTTAAGGGATTTAGATTGTACTCATTTCAATTACCAGACTCGTAAGAGCCCGGTATTGTTATTTATTGTCACTACCTCCCCATGTCAGGATTGGGTAATTTGCGCACCCGCCCCGATCAGGTCCGTCCGTCCGCACGAACACGCACGGCACGGTGCGAGGGCAGTCCTGGCCGCTCCGAACTGGTCCGTCCGTCTCTCCGAACGCGCACGGCACGGTGCGCGGGCAATCCAGGCCGCCCCGAACAGGTCCGTCCGTCCGCCCGAACGCGCACGGCATGGTACGTGGGCTCTCCCGGCTGCCCCGATCAGGTCCGTCCGTCCGCACGAACACGCACTACACAGTGTGCGGGCAGTCCCGGCCGCCCCGAACAGGTCCGTCCGTCCACCCGAACGCACACTACACTGTGCGTGGGCAGTCCCGACCGCCCTGAACCGGTCCGTCCATCTGCCCGTTACGTCCGCCCGAACCCGAGTGACACGGTGCGCGAGCCGCCCCAGCCCTGCCATTCGCCCTGAACCGGACCGTTCGTCCGTCCGAACCCGCACGGTACGGTGCGCGGGCTACCCTGGCCGTGCCATCCGCCACGAACCGGACCATCCGTCCACTCGAACCCGCACGGCACGGTGCGCGGGCAGTCCCGGCCGCCCCGAATAGGTCCGTCTGTCCACCCGAACGGGCACGGCATGGTTCGCGGGCAGCCTTGAACAGGTCCGTTACGTCTGCCTGAACCCGCACGGCGCGGTACGCTAGCAGTTCCGGTCGTGCCATCTGCCCTAAACCGGGCTGTCCCTCCGTCGAAATCCGCACGGCAAGGTGCGCGGGCTTGGCCATCAGCCCGAACTGAACTGTTCGTATGCCCGAATGTGCACGGCACGGTGCGTGGGCATGGCCAGCCGCCTGAACCGTCCGTCCGCCCAAACGCACACAGCACGGTGCGGAGGCAGTCCCGGCCGCCCCAAAGAGGACCGTCCGTCTACCCGAACACGCACGGCATAGTGCACGATCAATCCCGGCCGCCCCAAACAAGTCAATCCATTCGCCCGACCTTGCACGGCACGGTGCCCGGGCAGTCCCGGCTGCCCCGAACCGGTCTGTCTGCCCGAACCCGCATGGGACAGTGCGCGGGCAGCCCCGGCCGCCTGGAACATGGCCGTCCGATCCCACACGACACGGTGCACGGGCAGTCCCGGCCACCCCGAACAGGTCCGTGCATCCGCCCCAAACCCGCATAGCACGGTGTGCGGGCAGTCCCGGCCGCACCGGACCGTCCGTCCTCTCGAACCCATACGTCACGGTGCACGGGCAGTCCCGAACCGGACCCGGACGCCCCGAACTGGTCTGTCCGTCCGGACGAACCCGCAAGACACGGTGCGCGGGTAGTCTCGTACGCCCAAACTAGCATGGCACGGTGCGCGGGCAGTCCCGAATCGGACCCGGGCACCCCGAACCGGTCTGTCCGTCTGCACGAACCCACATGGCACGGTGCACGTGCAGTCCCTTCCACCCAAACCCGTATGGCACGGTGCGTGAGCGTTCCCTACCGCCCCGAACACGTCCGTCCGTCTGCGCGAACACGCACGGCACGGTGCGCGGGCAGTCCCGACAGCCCCAAACCGGCTGTCTGCCCGCCTGAACCAACACGGCACGGTGCGCGGGCAGTCTCGACCATGCCATCCGACTTGAACTGGACCATCCATCATGGCACAGTGAGCGGGCGGTCCCAGCCGCCCCAAATCGTTGCGTCCATCCGCCCAAACACGCACGGTACGGTGCGCGAGCAGTCCCGGCCGCACTGAACCGGACCGTCCGTCCCCCGAACACGCATGGCACGGAGCGCGTGCAGTCCTGGCCGCCCGAACAACACCGTCCTCTGCCTGAACGCGCATAGTATGGTGCGCGTGCTGTCCCGGCCGCCCCGAACAAGTCCGTCCGCCTGCCCGAACACGTCGTCCATCCGTCCAAACATGCAAGGAACGGTGCGCAGGCAGTCCTGCCCGCCCGAACAGGTCCGTCCGTCCGCCCAAACCCGCACGGCATGGCGCGCGGGCAGCCCCAGCCGTCCTGAACAGGTCCGTCCGTCTGTCCGCACCCGCACGGCAGTCTCGGGTGCCCCGAACCGGTCCATCCGTCTGCATGAACCCGCACGGCACAGTGTGCGGGCAGTCCCGTCCGTCCAAATCTGCACGACACGGTGCGTGTGCTGTCCCAGCCTCCCCGAACAGGTCCGTTCATCCGCCCAAACACATCGTACGTCCGTCCGAACACGCAAGGCACGGTGCACGGGCAGACCCGCCCGCCCCGAACAGGTCCATCCGTCTACCCAAACCTGCAAGGCACGGTGTGCAGGCAGTCCCGGCCAACCAGAACAGGTCCGTCCGTTCTCCCGATCACGCACGGCACGGTGCACGGGCAGTCCCGACCGCCCCGAACACGTCCATCCGTCAGCCCGAACCCGCATGGCACTGTGCATGGGAGGTCCCGGCCCCGCCATCCGCCCCCGAATAGCACCATCCGTCTGCCCGAGCCCATACTGCACGGTACGAGGGCAGTCCCGGCCGTGCCAACCGCCCCAAACAAGACCATCCATCACGGCTCGGTGAGCGGGCAGTCCCCGCCGCCCCGAACTGGTCCGTCTGTCAGCCCAAACACGCAATGCACGATGCGCGGGCAGTCCTGGCCGCACCGAACCAGACCATCCGTCCGCCCGACCACGCACGGCACGGTGGTCGGGCAGCCCCGGCTGCACCGAACCGGTCCGTCCTTCCGCCCGAACACGCATGGCACGGAGCGTGTGCAGTCTCGGCCACCCCGAATAGGACAGTCCGTCCGACTGAAGACGCAAGGCACGATACATGGGGGGTTTCAGACTGTCCGTCCGCCCGAACGCGCACGGCACAGTGCGCATGCCGTCCCGGCCGCCCCGAACAGGTCCTTCCGTCCGGCCGAACACGTCGTCCATCTGCCCGAACACGCAAGGCACGGTGCGTGGGCAGGCCCGCTCGCCCCGAACCGGACTGTCCGTCCGCACAAACTCGCACAGCACGATGCGCGGGCAGTCCCGACCGCCCCAAACAGGTCCGTTCGTCCGCCCGACCTCGTACGGCATGGTGCGCGGGCAGTCCCGGCTGCCCTGAACTGGTCAGTCCGTCCGCCCAAACCCGCACGGCAGTGCCTGGTGCCCCGAACCGGTCCGTCCATGTGCACTAACCCGCATGGCACTGTGCACGGGCAGTCCCGTCTGCCCAAACCTGCCGGGCATGTTGCGCGGCCAGTCCCGATCGCCCCGATTAGGTCCGTCCGTACGCCAAATGCGCACGGCACGGTGCACGGGCAGTCCCGACTACCCCGAACCGGACCGTCCGTCCACCCAAATCCGCACGGCACGGTGCGCGGGCAGTCCTGACCGTGCCATCCCCCCCCGAACCGCACTGTCCGCTCGTCGGATCCTGCATTGCACGGTGCACGGGTAGCCCCGGCCGTGACACCCCCTCGAATCGGACCATCCGTCCTCTCGAGCCCGCACGGCACGGTGCGCAGGCAGTCACGGCCAGGCCGACCGCCTCAAACCGGACCGTCCGTCACGTCACGGTGAGCGGGCAGTCCCGGCCGCCCCGAACCGTTCTATCCGTCCGGCCAAACACTCACGGCATGGTGCATGGGCAGTCCCGGCCACACCGAACCGGACCGTCCGTCCGCCTGAACCAGTACGGCACGGTGCTCGGGCAGCCCCGGCCACCCCGAACTTGTCCGTCTGTTCGTCCACATGAACACGCATGGCAAGGTGCGCGTGCAGTCCCGGCCGTCCCAAACAGGACTGTCCGTCCACCTGAACACGCAAGGCACGGTACGCGGGCAGTCCCGGACCGTCCGCTCGCCCGAACACGTGCAGCACGGTGTGCTTGCAGTCCCGGCCGGCCCGAATAGGTCAGTCCGTCGGCCCGAACAGGTCCATCCGTCCGCCCAAACGGGCACGGCACGGTGCATGGACCATCCCGACCGTACCGAACCGGACCGTCCGTCCACCCGAACCTGCACGGCACGGTGTGCCGGCGGTCCAGGCCGTGCCATCTGCCTCAAACTGGGTCGTCCATCCGTGGAAACCCGCACGGCATGGTGCGCGGGCATGGCCATCGGCCCCAAACTGAGCCGTCCGCATGCCCGAACCTGCACGGCACTGTGTGCGGGCATGGCCATCTGCCCCGAACCGAACCCTCTATCCGCCCGAACGCGCATGGCACGGTGCGCGTGGAGTTTTGACGGCCCTGAA